>JAKCPI010031059.1:0-70990 GCA_023213315.1 Euborellia annulipes
AATAAAATTTTCATTGGCAAATAATCTATTGCCTTCAAAAACCCTTTCGATTTCAAAGGGTGTCGGTATATTTACACAATTTTTTGTATTTTTTAAAAAATATTTTGTTTGATAAAAATTTTATTTATTTTTTTTAATTAACCTAAGAATGAGTTGGACTAATATTTTGTCAGATCAAATTCATATTTTAAGAATAATATACAAAAATTAAGTTGGTTCGTTATTTTTGTGGAGTGTAATTTTATAATTTTATTTATTGTTACAATTAATTGGCTGCTCTTGGGCCATAACAGAGTGGTAGAGTATCTACCTCTTATGCTAGGGGTCGAGGGTTTGCATTTAGTGTTATGCGACAAAATTATTTCAATTGGAAATTTAATAAAGGCGAGCAATTGCAATATTTTAAAGTTTTTAATTTTCCTCTCTAACTTAAAATTTTAAATTTCTCTCTCTGACTCAACTTTTTTTTTACTCTGGCCAATTAGCGTCCTGACAGGCACATACACACGACACACAGGATGTCAGTGGCTAGCGCTTTATATATAGTAATGATAATGATAGGTTGGATATTAATGTTTTTTACATTTTTAGATTTAAAAAAAAAAGAAAAAAAATTACGATTATTTTAATAGAACGTTTTTTTGCATTTTCTAAAAAATTTGGTGTGACTAGTCGCACAGCACACAACTTTCTCTTTCCTTCGGCAATCGAAAGTTGTGTTCTGTGCTTGTCACGCCAGATTTTTTTGTGTCGAGATTTCCCCAGATATATTAGAATTCAAGATGTAAAATTTATAATTATAGAAGAATATT
This sequence comes from Euborellia annulipes, assembly GCA_023213315.1. NCBI lineage: Eukaryota > Metazoa > Arthropoda > Insecta > Dermaptera > Anisolabididae > Euborellia > Euborellia annulipes. Next base: position 813 of record JAKCPI010031059.1, read on the forward strand.
AATATTTCGTTACCATGGCAACCATTTCTCCTATCTTCCCTATGAAGCACAAGAGTAGTGTGATTCAATTTCAGGGTAAAATGCCATGAGAATATACATTTGAAAGAGCATATAAAAAATAATTAGAGCGAATTTTTTGAAAATCGGAAAAAAAAAAACTAAAAATTTCAACCTCCTAGCTCTTTTCGTTCTTGCGATATTTTGTTCACAGACAGTCCATGTTTTTTCTTTTGACGATTTGCAAAAAATGAGTTGACCGTCATCAACAAGATTTTGTATAAGAAATAATCATCCCACTCGTTGCCCATATTTCTGCTGTTGTTGTTGTTGTTGATAGAGGACAAACTCTCTCTCTTAACACCTACAGAGGAACTCAATTCCATTTCGTCTTCTTTTTTTTTGAATGAATGAAAAAACCGGTTCATTTCCAATCAATGAAATTATGTAATATAGGGTAGAAAAAAAATTATCTAATATTTGGGTTGGAATCGTAGCTAAGTATGAAATGCACTCTTGTTGTTATTCAATGCATTAAATTATGTAGAATAAAAAAAAAACACCACTCTGAATTCATAAGAAGTGAAAAATTCACAAAGGTTGATGTCTACTGTAGCCTTGGTGACACCATTGCTCAAAAACATTCAAATTTAGCATAACATTGAAAGTACATTCTAAATGAAGCATTTTTAAATTAAAAATGCAAATAAAAAAAAAAACAATTGGTTATTCGTTTCAATGATTATAAATCAATACTTAATACTCAATTCGACACTTGGTGTGTCGTCAGTTGAGATGAAACACGAAGTCAGAAAACGAAATAAGTTCTACCTCCTTTTGCTTTTGAACAAAATCGACCAAAGAGTACCAGTACTTTACTAATGCACTTTTTCAGTTTTTTTCGATTTTCTCTAAATTTGATCCAACGATTTTTTTTTTAAATTCAAAAATCAATTATTTTTTAGATTCGCTATAAAATGTATATTCTCATTTTGTCATTGAAATCTTCTGAAGACCACTTTACTCTTGTACTCCATAGAAAAGATAGGAGAAATGGTTGCCATGGTATCAAAATATAAATATTTTCACATATAAATTTTACATCTTGAAAATCGAATGTACCGTACTGTCGGACACTAAATATATGTCGACACAAAAAATCTGGTGCGCCAGTCACACCAGATTTTTTTTTCATTTTGTAAACTTGTTTAGGAAGTCTGTTACACAAACTGTTTCAAAATTTTACATTCGGGTACATATACTAAAAAAAAATGAACTTTCATAAGCCAATTTATTAAAAAGTTTCAAAAAAAAAACAAAAAAAACTGCCTCTCAAGAGGATTGAAGTCGAGCTCTTGGTTTCTTCCCTTCATATGTATGACGCCTATGCCATCTCGATTGACTTACTTTGTTAAGAATATCATATTTTTTAAGCTACTTAAATTTGATTCAAATTTTTTTTTTTTTTAAATTAACTATAGTTTATATGAATTTGATTTCACAAATTCAAGCAAGAAAGTATATGAAAAAATCTGGTGTGACTGGCGCACAGCACACAACTTTCTCTTACCCTTCGGAAAGAGAAAGTTGCGCACTGTGCTGGTCACACCAGATTTTTTGTGTCGAGATATATTTAGTTTCCGATAGCACCTTAGTTTCAAACTTGCATTTTAAATGTTGACTGCTTGAAATAAACTATGGTTATTTTTAAAAATTTTAATCTCATATTTGGACATTTTATACACAATATAGAATCGTAAATAAATACAAAATTTCATAAGAATTGGGAAAAAAAATTTTAAATGCCTAAAAAGTTTCAAAGGGGACCCCCTTTTGAATCGAAATTAACATACAAATCCCTATAGGAAATTAACATTAGGCCTATGAGAGAAGGCGGAGAGACAGGCGATAATGTTTGCAAGTGAGAGAGAGAGATATATATATGTTTTCTCCTAAGCAATTAAAGACACAAATAAATGGGAATTTAAATAATAATTGATTTTTAATCTAATAAAAAGAAAAAGATTTAAATTCCGTTACCATGGCAACCATTTCTATCTTTCCTATGAAGAACAAGAGTAAAGTGGTCTTCAGAAGATTTCAACGGCAAAATGAGAATATACATTTTAAAGAGCATCTAAAAAATAATTGATTTTTGAATTTTAAAAAAAATCCTTGGAGGGAATTTTGAGAAAATCGAAAAAAACTGAAAAAGTACATCAGTAAAGTACTAGTACTTTTTGGCCGATTTTGTTCAAAAGCTTATTTTGAGCGTGTGGGAAGGTACCTAAGTTAAATATAAAATTTCAATCCGGTAGCTCAATTCCTTCATGCTAAAAATCTGTCCACACACACACACATACATACATACACACACACACACAGAACAATTTGCGGGACCCACTTTTTTGGACTCAGGGGACCTCAAAACATGTATATCCATCAAAATCTCGACATCGAATTTTTGACATGATCGCAATACTTTCTCTCCTATATATTTCATATATAGGCTAAGAGAAAGTAAAAAGAGTGGAAATTAATATTTTTACTTTCTCTTACCTATGTATATATGTAATATATATATAGAGAGAAAGTATTGCGATCATGTCAAAAATTCGATGTCGAGATTTTGATGGATATACATGTTTTGAGGTCCCCTGAGTCCAAAAAAAATGGGTCCCGCAAATTGGTCTGTGTGTGTGTGTGTGTGTATGTATGTGTGTGTGTGCGTCTGTATGTGTGGACAGATTTTTAGCATGAAGGAGTTGAGCTAGCGGATTGAAATTTTATATTTAACTTAGGTACCTTCCCACACGCTCAAAATAAGCTTTTGAACAAAATCGGCCAAAAAGTACTAGTACTTTACTGATGTACTTTTTCAGTTTTTTTCGATTTTCTCAAAATTCCCTCCAAGGATTTTTTTTAAAATTCATAAATGAACTATTTTTTAGATGCTCTTTAAAATGTATATTCTCATTTTGCCGTTGAAATCTTCTGAAGACCACTTTACTCTTGTTCTTTTAGCATGAAGGAATTGAGCTACCGGATTGAAATTTTATATTTAACTTAGGTACCTTCCCACACGCTCAAAATAAGCTTTTGAACAAAATCGGCCAAAAAGTACTAGTACTTTACTGATGTACTTTTTCAGTTTTTTTCGATTTTCTCAAAATTCCCTCCAAGGATTTTTTTTAAAATTCAAAAATCAATTATTTTTTAGATGCTCTTTAAAATGTATATTCTCATTTTGCCGTTGAAATCTTCTGAAGACCACTTTACTCTTGTTCTTCATAGGAAAGATAGAAATGGTTGCCATGGTAACGGAATTTAAATCTTTTTACTTTCTCGTACCCTATATATGAAATATATAGGAGAGAAAGTATTGCGATCATGTCAAAAATTCGATGTCGAGATTTTGATGGATATACATGTTTTGAGGTCCCCTGAGTCCAAAAAAGTGGGTCCCGCAAATTGGTCTGTGTGTGTGTGTGTATGTATGTGTGTCTGTGTGTCTGTATGTGTGGAACCATTTTTTTAGCATGAAGGAGTTGAGCTACCGGGTTGAAATTTTATATTTAACTTAAGTACCTTTGAAGAATCTCAAAATAAGCTTTTGAACAAAATCGGCCAAAAAGTACTAGTACTTTACTGATGTACTTTTTCAGTTTTTTTCGATTTTCTCAAAATTCCCTCCAAGGATTTTTTTTAAAATTCAAAAATCAATTATTTTTTAGATGCTCTTTAAAATGTATATTCTCATTTTGCCGTTGAAATCTTCTGAAGACCACTTTACTCTTGTTCTTCATAGGAAAGATAGAAATGGTTGCCATGGTAACGGAATTTAAATCTTTTTCTTTTTATTAGATTAAAAATCAATTATTATTTAAATTCCCATTTTTTTTTAATTTATTTGTGTCTTTAATTGTTTCAAAGAAAACATATATGTCTCTCTCTCACTTGCAAACATTATCGCCTGTCTCTACTCTTTTTAAATTCCCTTTCCACCTTATCTTCGCATAGAAACAATGTTAATTTCCTATAGGGATTTGTATGTTAATTTCGATTCAAAAGGGGGTCCCCTTTGGAACTTTTTACGCATTTAAAATTTTTTTTTTCCAATTCTTATGAAATTTTGTATTTATTTACGATTCTATATTGTGTATAAAATGTCCAAATATGAGATTAAAATTTTGAAAAATAACCATAGTTTATTTCAAGCAGTCAACATTTAAAATGCAAGTTTGAAACTAAGGTGCTATCGGAAACTAAATATATCTCGACACAAAAAATCTGGTGTGACCAGCACAGTGCGCAACTTTCTCTTACCGAAGGGTAAGAGAAAGTTGTGTGCTGTGCGCCAGTCACACCAGATTTTTTTACAGTGTTTATACACTCTAGTATATATTAGCGACCCGATCCGCAGATCAGGTCTGGCTGCTGCAAAAGAATAAGCTCGGACCATCCGATTTAGAAAAACGATCGCTATTCCCATATGCAAAACCAGATCAGTAATCCGTCCAATCCGGAAAATCCGATCCAGTTTTTAAAAAATATATAGTTATTTAGTCGAAATTGCACATATTTAGGCGTTTGGATGAAAGATATATAAGATATAAGATTCTTAAACACTCAAAAGGATATATTTTAAAGGATTGGCAATCCTTTGAAAGGGATCGCAAAAATCTAGGATTTCTTCGAAAAGGATTAGAGATCCAGAGAGCAAAATTATGATTTCGATCCATCCTGTCGATTAGGATTGCAATTCAGATCTAATACTACTGTAGTATGAAATAAATGCGTAATAGAATAAAAGGAACTTTTGGTTTGACTTGTAGGCTTATATTGGTAAATTCTTTTTAAATATTGAAATGAGTATTGGCAATCAACCAAATGGAATTCCAATTATGAATATATTATAAATAAATAAATAAATAAATACTCGCCGCGCTGTCTACCTTCAAATGTGCCCCCCCCCCCTCCCTCCCTCTGTTTTCTTTATTCTGAAACGTAAAAATCTGGCTGGAGATATCGATTTCTTACTACTTTCCCACTTTTTTTTTTAATTTAAAGTCTTTTTCGGCCGTTTTGACCCCAGCCAACGAATTCATTTTTTGTCGTGTGAGACAGGATTCGAACCCCTGACGCTTAGCACAAGAGAGAGGAACTCTTCTACTGTGCTACAGTTCATAAAAAAATAAACATCTCTCTCTGATGCTGTAATCATTATCAGATGAAACCCGGGCAGGTAATTAAACAACTTCTAAAAGAATGTATACAACATTCTTATGACATTCAAAAGTTGTTTAAATGCGATAACCTTAACGCCTACGCTTAAATAGTAACATCTGTTATTTGAAATTATGAAACGAATTCCATCTTATATAACACTAAAGCTAAAAATGTTCTCTAATTTTGAATGAATATCATCAATGATACGTATTTAATACATAGGAACTTCTCACGGCTGCCATCGATTCATTTACGTTTATCTATGCTTAGTTAGTGTTATAAAAATTATTTTAAATCTATATATATAAAAATGAAATGGAAAAAATGTATGTATGTATGTATATGTTCTATAGAAATCCACAATTTCCAATGAATCTATTTGAAATTAAGTACACATATAGTACATGGACCAGGGAGTAACGTAGTAATAATTTGAATCTCTAAATATTTCTGGGGAATTAATTATAATCAAATTTCTTCAATATCTGGATGAAAAATTTAGATTTTTGACCAGAGTCCTAGTGGGTCTGGCAGTACTTCTTTTCTTTGCATGTCAGTCTCTTTCCTTCTATATTTTCAACAGGCGTCAAACCGTGCGACGGGCCGGCCCGTTCTATTCCTTCCCGGTCCTCCCCCCACCGATCCCGACCGCGAGTTAAGGCGAAGAAGAAGATTGTATATTTATTTCGTCCGTATTCCCTATAGTGCCCTATCGGCGCCCCACACTTTTTATATTGTAAACAGAAAATTTTGATTTCATTGTACATGACATGATTTATAGCCACCTTCAGGCAGACCCTTTGGGCAGGTATAAATAATCCCTTTTGTTTTCCTAGACAGTACCTCACTTGGACTCAAGGTTCTTTCTTAAAATTTGTAATGCAAAAAAAACTAACAAAATCCAAAGGCGAGCAAGGGGTCCAGGGGGCGCAGCCCCCTGGCTAGGCGGAGAGCCCGCCGAAGGCGGGCTTTGCGACTAGTAACTTTATAAAACTAAAAAACAAGTAATTTAAAAAAAAGTGTAGGCCTACTTCAAACAGTTTCCTTGAAAAATTTCACGGATATTCTTTTTTAAAGAGCATCAAAAAAATAGTTCATTTATGAATTTTAATCAAAATCGATGGAGCGAATTTTGAGAAAATAAAAAAAATAAAATAAAATGAAATGATAGGAAAAAAATAAATGGTGGAATCTCTAGCTGAAAAATCATTCTCTCTAACCGTATATTCATCATAATTATCCCTCTTAAGACAGAGGAGTTATTAATTTTAAACTGGTAACCGTTGGCTCTAGTTGAAACATTATGCTTTAATAGGAGAATTAAATTCACAAGGTTTTCTGTTTCAATAATATATTAATTTGATATTAACACTTTATACCAGTGGTTCCCAACCGGTGTGCCGCGGCACCCAAGGGTGCCGCGAGAATGCCTAAGGGGTGCCGCGAGATATTTAAGAAAAAAAAAAGTCTGAAAAAATAAAGTTTTGCTAAAAAAAAGGCCAAATAATTTACACGAAAGAGGGAAAAAATTTTCCGAGGGCGGCAAAATTTTTATTCTCCTAAAAAAAAGTAAAATGATTTTTTAGATGGAAATGAAAAAAAAATTTTGCGGATGAGAGAAAAAATTTTGTTTTCCTAAAAAAAAAAAAATTTCCGCAGGGCGGAAAAAATAAAAAAGATTACATGGAGGGGAAAAAATTTTCTGGAGGGGGCAAAAATTTTGTTTTGCTAGGGGTGCCCCTACTGGGTAATGTTATTCCCAACGCACCTTTGGGGTGCCGTGGACTTCAAAAGGTTGGGAAACACTGCTTTATACATACATCAGTATGTAATTCGCTTCTGAAGATGACACATATGGTGTCGAAATACGTATAAAGTGTTAATAATATCAAATTAATATATTATTGAAACAGAAAACCTTGTGAATTGAATTCTCCTATTAAAACAGAGGAGTTATTCAAGCCGCTAAACTTTTTCGTGCATGCCTCCCTAACAGGCCACTATACACACATGATTTGTAAGACCTTGTCACGTCAAAAAAACTGAAAAAGTACATCAGTAAAGTACTAGTAATTTTTGCCCGATTTTTTTTGTTTTCGACAACTTAGGCAATATAAAACTTTTACGATAACCGTTGTATTAAATATATCTATTGGGGGCCCAGGCATTCTTATTTAAGCCATTTGGTACTCAAATGGCTTAAATAAAATCATCGGACTGCCTGGGATCCGAACCCTCGACCCTTTGGTATACAAGGCAGGCGCGCTACCAACTACACCAAGCACGAGGGCGTTGTATTTCTTCAAAATTAAGAAAAAAAAAAAAAAAAAAAAACCCCTTTTCAAAAATCACATTCTTAAAATAATTACTAGAGTCTGAACAAAAACCGACATGTGTGCCTTTATCGACGTTTCGGGAACTCTTATCTTCCTCACCCATCTTAAATTCCTACTCAATGTTTTATCTAAATATATCGCGGCAAAGAAAAAGAAGGTCGAATAGTCTGCAAATTTTTAAAAGACGTATTATTGGTTATAATAGAATTCCGTAGGTCGTCTGACTGTCTCTAGACCTCCCTCCTCCTCCTCCTCCTCCTTTTCTTCCTTCTCTAAACTGCGAATAGTTTGCCCCACCTTTAAAAAAAAATCTGACGTCAAACGAAACAAGTCTTAGACCTGGTTGTAGTCTCTTCTCTCTCTCTCTGGCACTTTGCCCGTTACGAGAGAGAGAGAGAGAGATAATCTCTCTCCTTTATCCAGATTGATTTTTAACTAAACGAAATTTATTATTTAAATTTTAAAAAATATAACGAAACAAAAAAAAAAATCTTGAAAATTTAGAGTCAAATGCGGGTTGTGCAGCTTTTACTTAATTATTTATATTCATTTGTATGTTTATTAATAACCCCATCAAAATCCTTCAACTAGTTTCAGAGTTAAAAATTTTATTCAATTTCATTTTTGTAATTTTAATTGCTTTTTTTTCAATTTAATTAAATATCAAAAAAAAATTAATTACAATTCCTTGATTAATCAAATTTATGATTTACATCTCATCCATTTAAAAAAACAAAACAAAAATGCAATAAATAAAATTTAATTTATATCCTTAATTACAGAATAATAATTGTGAGATTTAATTTCGTAATTTTTATTAATTCTCTTTTTTTTCTATCTCTAAAACTACTTGATGGATTTTAATGGGCTTTTCTTTTAACGTATACATTTTTTTTTAACTCATTTAGAGGGTCAAATTATAAATTTAAAAGTTATAAATTCAGTTATGTGACTAAGTGCACGACCCGCCCAAGGTGTTTCTATGACCTTAGAGTAGCAAAGAATAGTGCGAAAAGATCCAGGTGAGATAGTTACGTACTAAACAATTTCAAAAAAGGCAACGTGGGAATCGCCTTGGACATGTTTCAAATGGCTAATAAAAAAAAAAAAAAAAAAAAGAAAAAATCAACTCTCTAGCAGATGTGGACATTGAAGGAAGGATTAAACTTTACCTTCTCTCTTCTAAGAACAATGACACTCAAAACAAATTTACATAAAAGCAGAAAATCACCATATCTTATAAATCCAATCACGTGATTAAATTAGAAATTTTTTTCGGCACCCCAGAGCTCGCTATCCCAAAAATTATTATCTTTTATAAAATGGTGCTGAAGATGATTTTAAGCAAGACCGAAACGTTGGTCAATCAATTAAAATAATTTAAACTGATAACCGTTGGCTCTAGATGTAACATTTTAAGTGTTTTAAATTAATTTCTTTGTCCTATGTTATTGCAATTTCTGAATTAAAAAGAAAAGAGGGAATGAATGAGTGGCTCCATTTGTGGCAAATCCCCCCCCTCCTCCTCCCCTCCCCCCCCTCCCCCCACCAATGGATGTTCTCCTCCTCGCTCCTCTTTTTCACCGCACCATTATAGGTTCTCTTTGAGATCAAGGGAGCGTCAAGGTGAAGAGAAGTGGGATTTTGCGCACGTCTTACCTGCTGTCTCTAGTTCATCTACCTACACACACACACACACAATAAGAATTTTTTTTTTTTTTCTAGCGTTCGGATGAGTATCGCTATCACGTGACAACGTCAACAGTGACAGCAGCGCCTGCCTCATCAACGTCGACCCCACCACCAGCAATTAAACCCTATTATCCGCCATCAAAATCAACTAGATTCAAAACCAAAGAAAAATCCCCATCGCGTATTGGCGAATCATTTAGAAAATTAGTCGATCGTTTCCGATCGGCAAGTTCTGAACGTAAACGCCGATCAAGAGAGAAGAAACAGCAGCAACAGCAACAACAGCAGCAGCAGCAGCAACAACAGAACGGCGGTGGGGGATCACGGTCCCCCTCTCCACGGGCCACAAGTGGCTCTTACCAGGCGTACCATTCAGTTGACGCACACCTTAGTTCGCCATCATCCAGCTTGTTGCAAACATCGGTGAAAAATATGAACGGCCATCCGGTCGTGACGAGATTCTATCTCGGCGAGGATCCTTGGGGTGCGAGTATCTACGGAAGGGAGAAGGAGTATCATGGAGTGACGCCTGTTAAAAGACGAGCGGCGCGTTTAGGCAGTGGCGGAAATTCCAGACGGAGAGATGAAGAGCCTCAGCATCATCGGTGAGTTTTTGCATTTGATTTAATGCTATTAGCCCTAGGTAGAGCTTTAGTTTCTAGTGCCAAAGCTCGGGAGATCGCGCGCATCCCGTTCCAGTTCCCCATTGAAATAAATAGGCACTGGGTCTAAAAGGCCTCAGATGCCAAAAAATCTGGTGTGACTGGCGCACAGCACACAACTTTTTTATGTCGAGATATATTTAGTTGCTCTTAGCACTTTAGTTAACTTGACCACGCGATGATTCATAGATGGCACTGAGCTACCAATGCTTCCACATCAGTAAAGTGTACTTCAAACGATTTCCACGAAAAATTTCACTGATAAACTTTTAAAAGACCATCTAGTTGATTTTTTAATTAAAAAAAAATCCTTGGAGCGAATTTTGAGAAAATCGGAAAAAACTGAAAAAATACATCAGTAAAGTACTAGTACTCTTTGGTCGATTTTGTTTAAAAGCTTCGTGTCACGTGCCATGGAGGTGCCTAACTTAAATATAAAATTTCAACCTCGTAGCTCATTTCCTTCATGGTCAAAAATGTCCACACACAGACCAATTTGCGGGACCCACTTTTTTGGACTCAGGGGACCTCAAAACATGTATATCCATCAAAATACTTCCTCTCTATATATATTTCATATATAGTAGAGGCCTGCACAGGTACGGGTAAGCCCGTAGGCCCCCGCCCGGGGCCCGGCGGGTGGGTTTTGGAGGCCATGAAAAAAATTACGGGCGGGTAGCAAGTCTAAATAAACGGGTTCGGGCGGACGGACAAGCAAATGAAATCGGGCGGGCACGGACCTATAAAAAAAAATAAAAAAAATTTAAAATATTTCCTTTTTCCGACATCTGAGATCATGAAAAAGTGTATATTTTTATTAAAAATGTATAAAAAAAATAAATATTTTAAAATAAACAATGTTTAATGTCAAGGTTATTATAAATAAAATTATTTTATTCAAAAATTTCTAGACATTCATTCATTCACTAAACTTCGGGCGGGAACGGGCGGGTTTGAAAAAATTTCGGGCGGGCACGGGCGGGAAGCCAAAAAAAAAAAAATACGGGCACGGGCCAAAAAAAATCGGCCAGTGCAGGGCTCTAATATATAGGTTAAGAGAAAGTAAAAAGACCTTAAAAACCTCTAAACCAAATATTTTTGACTAATACCAAACCAAGAGTTCATGCACTAAAAAACGCTAAAAATGCATTTAATACACATCCAGATTGAAAATTCTTATAACCTAGTGTTTTTTAATTTAATTTTTTTTTTATTTTCTTAATAAACTAAACCTATGAAAAGAGTCTTAACTTTAACTAACCTACGTAGTTTAAATTTATTTTCCACATTAAATTTAAAGATTTTCAATTCGCATACGGCCTTAGAGAAATAATTCAGTTTTTTGTAACTCCTGAAGATGGGTTAACAACCCGAAATATATCGAGTATTTAAATTTGTGTCAATACTTTTTTACCCTCGTGAAACCCACATAAATACTTTATTTATTTATTTATTTACCTCTAAAGTGCCTCTTGCTTCTCTTCTCCCTTGAAATCATCAGTCCGTCTTGTAGGCGTAAAATAAATATAAAACGTAATCTATTTGTTGATCTTTGCAATCAATTTTTTTTTCCATAAAAATCTTTAATATAAATATGCAAATTATTTTAAAGGTCATTCTAAAGTAAATAAATATAAAAAATATCTTAATACTAAGAAAGTATCGACTACCTGTTGATTTTTAATTAGAAAATAACAAAAACTTTTAAAACTAAATGACGTCACTAATTAAATTTCATATTTATTTATTTTATTTAAAATTAATTAATGGCCGACTGACGCTCTCAAGTCTCCACTTCAACGAAATAAACATATTTTTAACTCAATTGCCATAAATTTAAATACTAATGTTCCATATAATTTTAATCAGAAAAATGGCAGAATTTTGAATATGTTAAAACAAATATGTTTGTGGAATAAAAAATTTTCCATATTGCCTCTCCACTTTACAAAAAAGGAAGATATAAATAGCCACACACACACACACACACACAGATGCACATACATACTTAATTTATAAAAACAAAGAAAAATGAGAGGAATGTCGTTTAGTTAGTTAATCTCTGGTCAATCTACTCTCGACGCGACACGCTTCGTTGATTTCATAAACCTTTCTATTTATTTATTTATTTTTTGGTTATTTAATGGACTTTTGAAATTAGTTAACTAAAAATATTAAAAGCAATTAATTGAGTTGTTTCAGGAATTTAATTTCCTTAATATTAATTCAAATAGTTAAATAATTTAGTTGCTAAAACATTCACTTTATTTTTCGGCATTTAAGGTAACAAAAAAATAAATAAATAAATAAAGCACGTAAAATTAATCATCATTTAAGCGTATAAAATTAGGAACCGACCGAATATTCGGTTTCGGCCAGTTTCGGCCAAAAATCATGGTTTCGGCCGTAGTTTCGGTTTCGGCCAAAAAGTGGCCGAACCTTTCGGCCGGCCGAAACCAGAGTCTGAAAAAAATGGGATGAGACTCGCATGCAAAAAAAAAAAAAAAAAGGTCAAATAATTTGCACTTGAGGGAGAAAAAAATTTTAGTCTCCCTAAAAAAAAGGTAAAATGATTTTCACGGGAGGGAAAAAAAATTAAAAAAAAAAAAAGTAAAATGAAAAAAAATTTTTATAGGAAATACAAGTTTCGGTTTCGGCCGAAACTAAGGTTGAGGCCGAATATTCGGTTTCGGCTGAAAATCTTGTTTCGGTCGGACCCTATATAAAATGTTTAAAAATTAAAATTGTAATTATATCCCGCAAAAAATAATCAAAAATTTCGCTAATTAATTAGACATTGTTGTTATTTGATTTTAATTGTTAATTAAAAAGTAACAATTAAAATCTTTCATAACTAATTGGGTACGTATTAATAAAATATTTTTAAAAAATCAACAAATTAATTAAAAAACGCCTCAAATATTTATTCTAATTGTTAGGAAATGCATTTTTTTTTATTTAATACAATTTCCAATTATTTATATCGGAAAATGAATATAAATATAAATTAAATGCCGCAATTATTAAAAAATTGAAATTAAAAATTTTATTACTAATTAATTAAATCTCCAGAATTAAAAAATAAAACTGAATATTACAAATTTTTTTTTCTTAATTAAAAATAAATTAAATAAATTTTAATATAAATGATTAATTATAGAAAAATAATTGTGAGATTTAATTTTTATTTTTTTCATTTTCTACGCAAGAACTCTGAAATTACTTGACGGATTTTTATGGGATTTTTTGTTAATAAAAATATTATTCAGGTCAAAGGTCTCTACTATTTACAAGCAATAATACTTTCTCTCTTTATCTTGTATTCGATTTAACTAAATAAATATATAGTTAGGCTTCTGGAATGTCTTCTCTTGAGTAACACACAAAGTGAGTGAGAGAGAGAGAGAGAACCCGGAAAATGAAAGCACTGAAATATGTTCGTATTTCAAGACAAGATTAAAAAAAAAAAATAAAAATTCATATATTCTCTGACATAATCTCGCCAAAATTGAATCAATGACAAGAAAGAAAAAATTATATAATAATTTTAATGCAGGGCGCGCGCCTTTAATCCATTCAACTGCTATCAAGTTACATCATATTATGATTTAAAGATGAGTGATAAAAACTGGTGTAGTCACTAAATAACCGATAATTTTTATTTCTTAAAAAATATAAACTTATGGAGATTTTTGAACATTTTCAAAATTCAATTATTATCTACTTATTAAAAAATTGTTTGAATCACACTTTACTCTTGTACTTCATAGGAAAGATAAGAGAAATGTTTGCCATAGGAACAAAATATAAATATTTATGGTGTGATAAGCACAGAACACAACTTTCGATTAGGTAAGAGAAAGTAGTGTGCTCTGCGACCTGTCACACCAGGTTTTTATAAAACAAAAGTGAGATTCAAAATGTCAAAATTTTAGTTGGTGATTTTTATAACCAAGTCATATCTTTGTTTTAATTATCGTCAAACCGAAGAAGTAAAGAAGGCATTCAAGTTTTTAAATAAAGGTATTCTCATCTAGCTTAGTGTATATTAATGAATATTGAAGTTGTGGCTGTTGAGCTGTATCAAGGAAGGGTGCATTTTATTGGCCCCTGAAGATGCCTTCTATCGTGACCGAAACGTCGGACGTAAATAAAATATTTGGCTGCCAGTCTCTCTGCTTTTGCAACCCTTCCTTGATGTATATTAATTCTTCTTCTTCTGTCCTCGCCTGATTATTCCCGCGGTGCGGGGTCGGCGGACCTTATTCTTCCCCTCCCCTCCCCCCTTGATGTATATTAATTGCTATATTTAATTTTAATTTGGAGTTTTATATTTGATAATATAACTCTGATGATTTTATCATATTTTTTTTTTTTTTTTTGCGCCACCTCCTCCCCTTTATCCCACCGATCCTCACCAAAGATAATGAGGACTGGAGTAAGACAGAATGGCAATTCTCAAAAAAAAATAATTATACAAATGTTTCGATGTCAACAAACACCTAACTCAGGTTGTCATTGACGTAAGCAAATTTTATCTAACTGGGAGGTGTTATTTATAAAATAAAATATACAGTATATTTGAAAGAGCATCTAATTTCATTTTTGAATTTTAATCAAAATCGTTGGAGCGAATTTTGAGAAAATCGAAAAAAACTGAAAAAGTACATCAGTAAAGTACTAAGGTAATGGCACCTATAGATGACAGGAATGACATCTATAGATTTTATACAGATTTTGGAGGCAAGAAGAGAAAAAGTGAAGAGATTATTCTCAGTGTGAAAACCTCAAAAGATTGGCAAATATACCAAGACAAGAAGGAAAATGAAGAGGCGAAACATAAGCGATGAAAATAACGGTTGCCATGGTAACAAAATATAAATAAACAGCGAGATGAAAAATTAAAAAATCTGGAGAATTTTTATTTGAAACCTCTTTTTTTTTTTTATTTTTTTTTATTGTAACTAAATTTAAAGCAGTCACAGGGTGTTAGAGACAACAAATTTACAATGTAAATAACTAAGTTGAAAAGAAAAGAGAGCAAGTGAAGGTAAAAAAGTAAGTGTCATCTTTGGGTTCTCAAATTGTCATCATTAGGTTCCTTCAAAATTTTTGGTGTCATCTATAGGTCCTTTTTAGTGTTTTGAAAAAAATTAATATTTCTTATTAAACTCATATAAAAGTTTCAAACGTAGTATCCTGATGATAAAAGGTGAAATAGGGATCATAATAACCAAATTGTTTTTGTTGTGAGATTTGTCCCTTCAATTTTAAAAAAAGGTAAAAATTCCTTAAAGTGTCATCTATTGGTACCATTACCTTGTATTCCCGATTTGTTCAAAAGCTTATTTTCACGAGTTCATTGACATACACACATGCACACAGACATCATTCCAAAAAGTACTTAAATGCATTCAGGGGACCTCAAAACGCATTTTGGCAGCTTCAGAAAAATTTCAATTTTTTTTTTACGATTCACATTAACTTTACCTGTCCAACCTACGGTTAAAAATGTTCAAATTTTGGTGATTTTTAGTATTAAAATTCAATAAATAGATGAGAAAAATGGCCCTGAAAAAACGGAAACAAATTGCATTCATTCTTGGCGACGGCCCTCTGAGAGCAGCTGCCAGTTGGAACAAGTCCTTGGAGGAATGGCACTCCGTAAAAGTCCAATGCCCTCAATTATTTGCCCTTGCAAAAACCTTGAGCGAGAAGCCCTTCCTTCTCTCTCTCTCTTTCTCTTACTCATAGGATTTTTGCTAATTTCGAGCAAGAGAAAAAATTATGAATTTTACTATTCTTTGGATTTATTTATTTATTTATTTTTTTAAACACTCACACACACATACACACAGTCTTTTCGGCAACGTAGGCCATTTAAGACTTTGACGATAACTGTTATTAATTAATAATATCTATTGGGGGTCCAGGCATTTCTATTTAAGCCATTTGGTATCCAAACCCGCGACGTTCGAGTAGGCACTCTACCAACTACTCCAAGCCCGAGGGCCTTTTAAAAACTAAAATGGAGATTTATTCTCAAAAAAAGATGAGTTAAAATTAATATATATATTTTTTTTTATTTAAATATTTCAACAAGAGCCAACGGTCGAAACTTAAAATAAGCTTACGTCATTAGTCTGATTTAAAAAAAGATTTTTTTTTTTAAGTTTCCCTTTGTGTACGCTTAATGGTGACTTTCCACACGCCTATTTCTAATTGTTTATTGAAATATAAGCCATCTTTTTCTCATCAGATGTCTAATTGATGAATCATTCATTTATGCTTGCCATGTGTTAAAAGACCTTAGGTACAGTCCAGGCCAAGGTTAGAATTCCTTCCTTCCTACTGCCGACCTCGCAATCATTTCCCTGCATTTCTTATTTATCAATCTGTGTTTATAAAAAATCTGGTGTGGCTTATATATTACCAGACCACACCATCCAACGATAAAAAAAAAAGCTCGAACGAAAAGTGGCGCCTCAGTTCGCCCCCCTCAAAGGCTAGTTACGCCGCTGGCAGCAGCCAAGGAAATCAAATAAAAAAACTTTTAATTAATTAATTAATCGTCGACGTTTTGGTGACCAATCACGACTTTCATCAGTTCAATTCAATTGTCAAAATACAGGATGTTGAGTATTATTTTTAATTATCATTTTACCATTAATAAAAATAATATTAATTAACAATTAAATACAAGTTTTATTTGATTTCATTGGCTTCCACGTTTTCTATATTCATGTTAAGAATTTCTTAGTAAAAAAAAAAAATTTCCAGGTCTGATGATGGTCTTTTCACAGATCGAAACCAGAGATTTCAGCGCATTTATTCGAAAGAAATTCTTATTTACTTTGATTTGCATCCCAACTGCACTTAACTTTTAGTAACTTAATTTATTAAAAAAAAAAATTTAAAGTAAAATGCGATTATATGATTTTTAATCCAATAACTGTAACGTTTTGGTCGCTAATTCTTTTATGAAAATCTCCATCCGTTTATGCTTGACCTCTCTTAACTACTTTGACTTTGATCATAGATCCCTGATCTACGCTTGAATGAATGCACTAATAATTAAAATAAAATGCCAAGGAGTGGTCGCTTCTCTTCTCTTCTTAGTTACATGTAAAAACAACTTATTATTATGCCAATGCCAAGGTCAAGAATAGCATAAACAACAGCAACAACAACGCCTACAATTTGTTGGCTTGAAGCAACAGTAGAGATGCGATCTTTGATTATAAATCAAACTGGGTTTGGCCAAAAAATGAACCCCTCATCAGAAAAGGATGAAATGTTTGTATATTCTCAATATCCCCTGAATAAATTCTTATAAATTAGATTAAAGAATTGATATTTAATATTTATATGAATAATTTATTGAATTCTAATTGGGTGATTTAATTTTAATTTTTTTCCCCTTTTTAAAGATTTAGAATACGGAAACTACTTGACGGACTTGAGGTCGAGTGCACCTTGATTTGCTTTTTTTTACTGCCAAAAATTGTGAAAAATTAAAATAAATAAAAATAAAATTGTGTGGTTTTATGAAACCACGATGCAAGTGAAACTTTTTTTCGGATCGTAGGCGTTTAACTGAAAATTTTCAGAAAATTATTCAATTAAGGGTTTTAAAATCGCGTTTTTAATCTTAATTTAATAATTGGAAAATGGGAAATCAATTGGCGTATGTTAAATTAAAAACTGAGAAAAATATTTATTTAGTATTTGAATCATTTTAAATTATTTTAAAAATTATATTTTTATCAATTTAAAAATTGAAAAATTAAATCTCACAATTATTTTTTTATAATTCGTCATATATATTAAATTTCAACTTTCCTATTTTTGTCGTCATGGCTTGTGACGTCATAACTTATAGCGTCACGGCCTTTGACGTCACGGCTTGTAACGCGACATGCTGATAGAGAAACGAAAAGATTTGTGTCGATCAAAATAAAGTTTCACTTTAATAAATAAATAAATTTGTTTCAATCTGACACGTTGACGTCACAAACGATAAAGGGAGGAATTTCAAAATATTGTTAATGGGAATGCCATGATGATGGATAAGGGGTAAAGAAAGAATCCTGAATTCAAGGAATATTTTCGGGCTAAATTAAATAAAACACCATTGAGTGAAAGAGAAAATAATTGGGATTCAAGTATTACGTAAGCAGCTTAGCGGAGAAGATTGATTGACTAATCAATCAAAAACGTTTCCCAAAGAAGTCGTGTGACACTTACGTAAGCATGAGGTGGTTTGTGGTTTGGTTTGTAAAGAGGAAGAAGGTCTAAAATTTGCCCGGAGTTATTATTAATTAAATAAATTGGGGGGAGAGGACTGAAAGGTCGGCAGGGTGGATGATGGAATGAAAGAATGGGTAGATGGGTGGAGAAAGGGGAAGGGGGAGGGGGAGAAAAAGAGAAAAAAAATTAAATAAATTCAACGGAAAACATTAAATGAGTGTTTTCAAAAATAAAATCTATCCTCGGAATTTTCCCTAAATATTAAAAAAAAAATAAACGATAAAAATCAGTTAAATAGTTTCAAAGTTTATGCGTTTCAAATATCAAGTTAAAATTAAATCTCACAATTATTAGTTTATATTAAATTTAAAATTTCGCCTTTTTTTTTTTATTAAATAGTAAAAGAGGTCGAATAATCGTAATATTTATATCACCAAGATTTCGGGGCCATTTCAACAAAGATTTTCGTTTTATATATAATTAAAAGATGGGAGCGGCTCTCGTTGCTGTCCATAATGGGCAGCAGCATGTCTGTATAATTTGCATGCAATAATTTACTTGTTTAAGACTTGACTTGCATGCCCACCCAGTTTTCTTCTTTTTCTGTCGTATCAACCAATCGGTGCAAAAAAAAAAAAAAAAAAAAAAAACGTACTTAATTATAAGTGGGTATTTGGAAAGATAAAGAACATTAATTAAATTGTGATCATTACAAACCAATACAACATAATTTTGTTGTTACAATCTGTATCCGCCAAAAGAATACACATTCTGGCTCAGGGAACTATTTTTTGATTGGTTCCTTAACTTAGGTACTTGCTTTAGAATTGTTTCCTCTAACCGTTAGAACGTGTTTGGAGTTTATGGAGACTTCACTTGGTGTTTGCCGATTGAGTTTCAACAAATGCTTTAACAATTGTTTTTGTGTATTTTAGATCTGCTCTGGCTGCTTTAAACAGTAACAACGAGCCAGCCACGAGTTCCAGTACGTTGGGCCGATTTAGTAAATCGACAAGTCGATTATTGGGTGGTGGTAGAGAGACACCCAGTCCTACTCCGATTGCCGATTATAGTAGGACAGCGCAAACATTACCCAGAAAGTTGCGAGATGATTCCTCATCTGGGTACACCAAGAAACAGGTATTTTGTGGAATAAAAATTCTTTAAAGAGCAATAAATTCTAAATTTCCTACCTATATCCACCTATAAATATCAAGTATCTTGGTAAATACTACTATAATTTAGATACATCTACTTAATGGCATAAGAAAAATCTTTAAAGAAATTGAGCAACAAATTCTAAATTCGTTACCAATATCTTGCTATACTGTAAATACCAAGTAACATATTTTATTAGAAGAGAGTTTCTCAACCTTTTGAAGTTCACAGCACCGTTGGGAATAACATGAAATAGTGTTTAGGGGCAGCCTCCTTGAATTAAAATATAAATTAAGTTTAATATGTAAATCTGTCGGATACTCGTATAGCTGAATCGACACTATAACCATTTGCCGTTCATGAGAGTAATTAATTTGACTTAAGTATAGGGCATTTTTTTTTTTTTGTTTATCTCAATATCTCGCGGTCAATCACGTGGTACCATTTGATGATTTCGATACATCAAGCAACAAGTACTTTGTGGAATCTTAAAAGAAACTGAGCATCAAATTCTAAATTTCTCACCTGAATCTTCGTAGAAATACCAATTAACACCTTTTATTAGAAATTTGACAAGACGTTATGATTTCGATAAAAGAAACAGATACCTACCCAAAGAAAATCTAACTCAATAAATACGTAGATTGATTATGATACTAATGACGACTTTCTTTATCATTTCAGAATAAATCATCTTTAGATCCCTGACCTAAGCAAGTCCCACGTTTTTTTATTTTTCATCTAATTTTGCCATTTCTATTCAAACCTCGACAGCTCACTCACCAAAGACCCTCAAATATGGCGAAAACATAAAAGTGAGACTCGTTCCAATGACTCATTCACTCTCTCGTTCTCTTGCTCTCTCCATTCTTGTTGATGTTGACTTTGCAATAAATGGGTAGGAAGATCTTTTTAAGCATGCTGATTGTGTTGAATCACTCCATCTTGGCCACAAACGGGGACAAAATTAAACTGGTTAAAAAAGACTCATTTATTTTTTTATTACCCTACGAAGATTTTTTTTTATTTCTAAAAGCTCGTCTCTTTTTAATCTCAATACTATTCATAAATGGTAGAGCAGTTCGTAATCATTAGTATTAAGTAGATTAAAGAATTAAAAACGGGTTGGTGAAGAGACAGGAAGGTTACAAAACAACCGAAACGATGATCCAGAATCAGTTTCTTCCTACACCCTTAAGATACCAGAGTATTTAGTTCTTTTTTACCCCATAGGCGGAATTAGAATTGGCAATTTCTTTTTTTTATTATCTAGTTTGGTTTGAAGTTTACATTGGATGAATAGCTTTTTTTTTTACTCTATAAATAACAGATGACCTTGAATTCGACTATTTATGGTAGTGTCTAGGTATTCTAATGAACACAACTCTTCTAGATTTGCATTTAAATTTATCCATATATAGGATGTTTGAAAGAAAAGAAAAAAAATGTGCAAATTCCTTAGATTTTATTTGTTTGTCTTGATAAGGAAATTCGCAAAGCAAACGTCAATTGGTATCATATTGGCGCCAACTCCTAATAAAGAAAATATTTAAAACGGGTTGGGCTAAATATTGCTAATTGAAAAAAATAAATTACACCACAAAGAAATTTCCAAGGTTATATTGACATCTGTTTCAGGTGTATATCCAAAGAGAGCAACGCAGTAATTTGTCATCATCGTCGCCAAGTCATTGGTCATCGCGTAATAAAACGTCCTCGTCGCCAGCTCCACACTCTGGCTCACTGATCAACGTTTCGATTGTGAATAATGTAGGGCCTACGAAACCAGCAAGGACCTATAGAAGTTCTTTAGCCAGAAGTAAAAGTTTCAATGTGCATAGCGTTGGAGAACCCATC
Organism: Euborellia annulipes; assembly: GCA_023213315.1. Taxonomy (NCBI): domain Eukaryota; kingdom Metazoa; phylum Arthropoda; class Insecta; order Dermaptera; family Anisolabididae; genus Euborellia; species Euborellia annulipes. Next base: position 21,994 of record JAKCPI010031059.1, read on the forward strand.
GAATTCGGTATCAGCAAACATCGCACCTCAACACAGTATAAATCCAATCCTAAGTGAGTATCCAGAGCAGCGTTTCCCAACCTTTTGAAGTCCACGGCACCCCAAAGGTGCGCTGGGAATAATATTACACACTAGCGGCACCCTTCCTTTTTTTTTCCCTATTAAAACGAAATTGGCGTAATTTTTTTCCCTTGCCTGAAAATCATTTGACCTTTTTTTTTTGTCAAAGCTTAATTTTTTCCGACATCTACTTTTGACTACATTCTAACATAGAAAGATTAAAAAATTGTTAAAAAAAAAATCCTCATTATTCATTCAACTAGTCGTCTACACCATTACTATACAACATTTCCTCCCCACTAACAATTGTAAGTCAGAGATTCAGCCTGTCGGGCGGCTTAATTTGCCGAGGTCACCCTTGCTTCCTCGTTATTATCCATCGGACTTGGACTGGTTGCCTCAACGTTATTTTCCGACGACAGTCTTCTCCAAATCCTCATTCCTTCTTCTTTTTCCACCTCTTTAGAATTGTCGATTAAATGTTGTATAGTAATGGTGTAGACGACTACATTTTTACTATACCACATCTATCATACAACATTCTCATAATTTCCAATCGATAACATTTGGAAAAACATCTTGATCACTCTTCTCATAATATCAAACCATAAATGGCTAGAAGATACATTTTGCCGCTACCATTTTAATAATTTGACCTTTTTTTTTGGCAAAACTTTATTTTTTCCGGCTCTTTATTTTTATTTTTTTTTTCATCTAAATATCTTGCGGCACCCCTTAGGCATTCTCGCGGCACCCTTGGGCGCCGGGGCACACCGGTTGGGAACCACTGATCCAGAGAATATAAAATTGATAACAGAGCTATTATTATCTCTTTTCTTTTTTGTTAGATTGGATGAAACGCCACCCCCGTTGAAGTCTCCTGGCATTTTAGCAAGTATCAGCCGTAGTCAACGCGATTTGACCTCAATTGCACGTTCCACACCCTCGCCACCGCCTTTGAACACTTCATCGTCACCAACTCTCGCAAATGGACACATCACCTCGTCTACAGATTCGAAAAGGACCGTATTTCTTCGTGGATTGATGGATCGTGCACCGGAATTGTTTAAAACTTTACATGGAGATGAACCGCCACCTCCAATTTCGCCGACACCATCACCAACTCTAAATGGATACACAAACGGTTATAGTTCATTGAACAGAAATGGCAGTTCGAATAATAATTATGGACAAACAAAATACTCGTCAACGTTAGTACATTCGCCGGGATCAACAAAAACAGTGGTAAATGCCCTTTATTTTTCACACTCAGGGGTTTATAAACCTACAACAGAAATGATGATCCAGAATCAGTTTCTTCCTACACAGTAAATGGATATCAGAGTATTTTGTTCTTTGCTACTCTAGAGGCTCAAAACGGGATAAATTTAGATGTATTGGGGAATGTTCTTTCTTACTAATACCCTTATAAATTAAATTCCAATTTCAGGTACGCCGTGGTGACGACGATTACACTGAAACCGTCCGCTATTCATCGAAATCAGATAATCCACTTCGTCCGTCTGTGACCAACACAGTTCAGAGTTTTAGTAAAAAGAAAATTCCACGTTCTGGTGGGATGACAACCGAAACAATTGAATCGAGCGAAACGACAACAGTAACGACATCATCACGAAGAAGACCATTAAACAGTCATTCACCAAATGGTGGTGTTGTGATTGAAGTGAGACCACCCACCAGAAGACTTTAAATAAGTGAGAGTCTCTTTGGATAAAGAAAAAAAAAATACCTCCTTCTCCATTGTTACACTGTGAAAAAAAGAAAATTTCTAAATTGAATGTTTTAGGATCAGAATTCTTGGTAAAAAAATTATCTTTATTTATGAGGAACTAGTTCATAATTGCTAAAAAAAAAGAACTAGTTATCCGTCACTACGAAGAAATTACTTCTTGTATTAATGATGAGAAGTGGCTGTAGACCTTGAATTGGGTATAGGAGACTTTGCAGCCAAGGAAATTAAATAAAAAACTTATTTAATTATTAATCGTCGACGTTTCGGTCGCATCGTCCTGAGGAAGGTCGTGACTTGCGACCGAAACGTCGACGATTAATAATTAAATAAGTTTTTTATTTAATTTCCTTGGCTGCAAAGTCTCCTATACCCAATTCTTGTATTAATTTTTTTTATAATGGGAATTTTTTTTTGGCCGAAACTGTTAACTAGATTTCTCCTTTGCTGTATTCCTTTAACATTCATCTTTAAATAAACACAAAATTTTGCTTCAAAAATATTAATATTTAAAGTTTTGACCTTTGGAAACACTCGTTATTTGTTTTATTTATTATTAATCCATATTTCGACATTTGGTTTTTTATAATAAATAATTGGTTATATGTTTTTCATTTGGTTTTTTTGAGAAACTTCACTTTTGAAGATGATATTCCAACAGAATTTGATATACAGGGTGTCTATAAAAGAACTCCGGGGTTTTAAAAATTCATATGTTTTTAAACTATAAAAGATAGCAAAATTTAGTTTATTTCTCTGAAACAAGTAGCTCAAAAAGTTTTACTCATACCAATTGGGAATGTTTTTATCAACAGTTGGCAGCGCTGCAAAGCGTAATTCGTAATGTTTGCCATCTCAGGGAACGAATAGTCAATTGCGTGGCGTCCGTCACCCCAGACATGCTGACAAGGGCGGATACAAGGGGGGGGGGATAAGGGGTAATTACCCCCCCCCCTGAGATTTAAAAAAAAAATTTATTTTTAATGTAAACTTTTAAAACTAATACTTAAAAATTTGATTTGTATTTATATTCTGGCAAACAAGTACAGAATGCGCCTTTAAATTACCGAAATTAAGAAAAGATTGTGTGCTGTGCGACAAGTCACACCAGATTACCCCCCCCCCCCCGAGAAACACCTCTGGATCCGCCCTTGGCCAGTTATTGTTATTTATTTGAAATAATTGCACTCCCCAATTGGGGATTTATTTGCCTTTTCGTCATTACGCAAATTCCGGTCACAAGGGGAGAATTATAAGGTTCTAGGATTATGAGAAAAAGAAAAGAAAATAGGTAATTAAATTTAGAAATTTTCTTTTTTCTTTTGCCATCCCTTGCACTATACGTCTGTTTGATCCGGCGCATGCGTAGTAAAGAAGATCAGCGTTTTTCTTTAATGCGCATGCGCCAGCCTGATTCGATTATTTATTTAGCAGAAAAACAGACCGTTTTTTTTTTCTTTTCTTCTTATTCATTGATTATAAATTATTATTTTTATTTTTAATTAAAACCTAATCCCTTCTAATTCTAATCAAATCTTTTTTTTTTTCTTGTAAATACGTATTTTAAAAATACTCTTATTTGTTAATCAACACAAAAAGTTAACAAGAAATTTATTTATATTTTTGTTTTATTAATTATAATGGCGGATTCATAGCTCCTCTCATTTTTATCGGCTCCGGTACCTCTTTGAGGTACGAAAAAGTTGGCAACTACTGATTTATTGATTAATCAAAAACACTAGCTGATATGTTTCAATATAAATACATATTTCAACACTTGGGGTGATATTTTCCCAGAAGTAATATTGAAACATATCACCGAGTATTTTCTAATTAATTTTACCTACTTACAAGTGTCCTTGATATCTTTATTTATTATTTCCGGGGATGTAAATTCGACTTCAATGATAGGCCTTAATCCTTTTTTTTTTTAAACTAGAAAACTCTAGAAAATTTAAAATTTTTTAAAAATATCTAAATCTAAAACCTTAATTTAATTCATAATTAAATATTTAGAATTTCGAATTTTTGATAGGGAGGGGGACGCCATTTTTTCCCAATGCGTCATTTAGCCTAGTGTCTACCAACCTAAATCCGCCTCTAGTTAGTTCTTTCCCATCAATGTTGGTTTTCTCTATAAAATAATTTATTATTTTTTAATATAATTATATAAAATTTATTCTAATAAACACACGCTTCAAATCAAACCTCGGGGGAATTTTGGAAAAAATAAAAAAAAAAAAAAAAAAAAAAATAGCCCATAACAATTCGTCTAGTAGTTTCAAAATTACAAACAAATAGAAAGATCTAAATCAGGGGTGAGCAAACCTTTTTAATCAACGGGCCAATTTTAAAATTTTTTGGCGGGCCGCACATGCAGTAAGTTCGGAACATTTTCCCTTTTTTGCAGAACCAAAGTTTTCCGCCCTGCGGAGAAATTTTTTTCCCTCCCGTGGAAATCATTTTACCTTTTTTTTTTTTTGCGTGCGAGTCTCATCTCATCTTTTCAGACTCAAGACCGAAACCAGGATTTTTGGCCGAAACCGGTTCGGTCGGTTCCTAAATAAAATATAAAATTTAAAAAAAAAAAAGTAAAGATTTCAAACAAGAAAAGAACAGAAAAACGAATTTACTTGAAATTTTTTTTTTTTAATTTTTTTGAGAAATTTGGCACTGTTTTTTGGAAACAAGCTGATCAATATCAGCCGGGATTGATGAAGTAGCTGCTACACGTACGCACCTTTCTAATCGTGCATCACTCAGTCTTGATCGGTGGTCATTTTTGATTAATTTCATCGCTGAAAACTGATAATGATAAAATTTAAAAAAAAAAAAAAATATTTATTTTCAATTTTAGAAATGCTTGGCGGGCCGCATAAACATGTTTAGCGGGCCGCGGGTTGCTCATTCCTGATCTAAATAAAATAATTAAATCTCACAATCATTATTCTATAATTAAGGATTTATTTATTGAAATTTATTTATTTTTCCCCCTTCAAGGGCTAGCTACCGGTATTGCGTGCCTCCGTGCACACAGCACATTACTGAGGGTAACTATCCGAGTTTTTTGCACATCACGAGAGTTTTTAAAGCTTTTTCTTCAAATTATATAAAAAAAAAAAAAAAAAAAAAAACAAACGTTCTATAAAGAATTATATATATCATGTGTTGGTCCATGAGGTAATTATGAAAAACATATAACCAAGTATTTATTAATTTAAATAAGCAAAATGTAGTACCGCGGGAGTTGCACCACGGATCTTGTCGATTTACTCAACATGCCCTACAAACGTTCTATTTTTGTCTTTATACCGGTAACAAGCCATACAAGTTTTCTCTTTGAATTGCTACATGTTGGTTTATGCATATTTTCTACTGGCGCCAGTGAGCTATGAATTCAGCCTAAATAAAAAAAAAAATCTATTATCTTCTATTTCATATTTTATCTATAATTTAGTACAATAAAATTATAGAAATAAAAAATAAAATCTGATGTGTTGTTTTTAAAACCAATAAAAAAAATCTACAAATTAATTAAAACAAAAAAAAAAAAAAAACACTATTTTATGTTTTTTTAAATTATTGATTCAACATATTTTGGTGTGTGACATCTTTAGAATTTATAATCAATAAATAATTTGAAAAACATATAACCTAGTGTTTTTTTTTTATTTCTTGAATCAATGAATTCCACACTCTAAGTGGTCGAAACGTTTAAAACAACCATCAATATTATTCTTTTTTTTTTTTTTAATTCAATCGAGTGCCAAAATGTCAGCGATTGCCATCTACACATTACAATTGACACGTTTAAATAAATAAATAAATAAATGAATATAAAATAGAACTCATTAACAGCTTTAATTAATTAATAATATTAATTTTTTATTTTTATTTGTAAAATAAATTTATTTTTAGTCTAAAATAATATTATCTTATTATTACGTCACTAGTAATTAATATTTTATTTTTTTTTTTTTAATAATTCTCTAATTTGTAGTTTTGTTTTTTTATTGTATAAGTCAATAATATGTCAGAAAAAATGAATAACTAAATATGAATAAATTTATATATTTTATTTGTGAGTTTTTTTAATTTTCTTTTCTGTGCCGTTTATTTTAAGAGATAAAAATTGCAAAATCTTGTTGGTTAAACAATTGTTGAATGAAAAACTTTGAGGAAAAAAAACCCATGAAAATCCGTCTAGTAGCTGCAGAATTTATAAAAAATACAGAATTAAATTCCACAATTATTTTTCTATTATTATTAAAATATTTTAAATTTAATTTTTGTCATTTATATGTAGATTGCAAGTCATGACGTCACAAGCCGAGACGATAAAATCAGGAAAGTTGAATTTTAATATATATGACGAATTATAAAAAAATAATTGTGAGATTTAATTATTCAATTTTTAAATTGATAAAATATAATTTTTAAAATAATTTAAAATGATTCAAATCTTCAATTACTAAATAAATATTGTTCTCAGTTTTTAACATGCGTCTATTGATTTCCCATTTTACAATTATTAAGTTAAGATTAAAAACGCGATTTTAATACCCTTAAATGAATAATTTTCTGAAAATTTCAGTTAAACGCCTGCGATCCGAAAAAAAAGTTTCACTTGCATCGTGCTTTCATAAAACCACACATGTTTTTTTTTTAATGACTGAAGAAAAAAATACTAATTAATTATTTCGCTTATGTTGACGTTTCGATCTGGGTCGAAACCATTTCAATTATAAACATTTATAGTGCCTTTTTCTAATTAATCATATATAATTGAAAGTCTGTCCTGATCAAGACCGAAACGTCATCTAAAATTCCTAAAAATAATATTTTTGTTTGTTTACCCCTGTGCTCAAAAGGCACATACGAAACCCAAAGTCTAAAGTTATGAGGTCCTTTATCTCATTTTCTCTTCTTCATATAGTCTCAATGTCAAAAAAAAAAAATTAAATTTATTTTAAGAAAAGGGCAGGAGAATAAAGCCAGCATTTGATCGACTCCTGGGGTTGGGGGGGGGAGGCGGGGCATTTGCAATTTATATTATTCTAAATAAAATATTTCAAAATATATCCACGAGTATATAAACTGTATAAAATTAAATTTAATATCTTTTGGACAAATTTGAGAAGTTGTAAGTAAATTTTAAAGAAAAAAAAGTTTGCCCCCCCCCCCCAAAAGTTGAAATGACGCCACTGTTTGACACGGAACACAACTTTCGATTAGTGAAGGTAAGAGAAAGTTGTGCGACAAGTCACACCAGATTTTTTAAATATTCTTATCAATGAGTAAATAAAACTAAAATGGACCTGATTAAGAGAGATAGTGAGAAATGGGAGTGAGAGAGAGTGATATCCCTTATCTCTTCGCTCTTTCACCGTCGTCGTCGTCGTCCACGTCGTCGTCCAGTTAGTTAGTTGGAGTTACAGTCAGTGGGAGCTCCTTTCTATATTCTTTGTGCTATGATTGATTGTTATTAGTTTGTGTTTAAAAGTAAAAGGAAAAAAATGTAAGTAGAATTTTATTTCTTATTTTTTGATAAATCTTTACTATAAAGTTCGCTCACTTCAGATGGCACTAGATTTTACACTTTTCTACTACTTTAAAAGTGAAACTTTTATTTAATGGCCTCAAATTTTTTCGCTCTTCTATCAGCATGTCGCGTTACAAGCGGTGACGTCAAAGGCCGTGTCGCTACAAGCCATGACGTCACAAGCAAAAATAGGAAAGTTGAAATTTAATATATATGACGAATTAGAAGAAAATAATTGTGAGATTTAATTATTCAATTTTTAAATTGATAAAATATAATTTTTAAAATGATTCAATTTGCTGAATAAATATTGTTCTCAGTTTTTAACATGCCTCTATTGATTTCCCATTTTCCAATTATTAAGTTCAGATTAAAAACGCGATTTTAATACCCTTAATTGAATAATTTTCTGCGTTAAACGCCTACGATCCGAAAAAAAAGTTTCACTTGCATCGTGGTTTCATAAAACCCCACAATGATTTTTTTTTTTTTAATTAGTTCTTCGTTCATGGTACTTTAGATCTTTAGCTTCGTTTCCATATCATGTGATTTGTCACTAATGCCGTTTCGGATTCTGCTTCATTCAGGCAGAAGCGATTGGGTAGCCTTTAAAAAAAATTATATAGAGGAAGAATAAAATTGACTAAAACATATCAGGGAGTAAAGATAGTTTGGAGGTATTAAGAACGAATCACAAAGTGGAGAACGAAAGAATCATGAATGAAAGACGCCAACGCCATCTGATATTGATGACGTACAGACAGACGGAAATCATTCCAATAACTACTTAAATGGATTCTGGAGAACACCAAACGCAATTTGGCAGCCTCAGTTCAGGGGAGGGATACTTACCCCCTTTACCCCCTCCACCGCACTCATTCCATTGCATTTCTCAAATGTTTCCCTTATTTCTAATGATTCATGCATAGAAATATTCTAAAAAAATCTTTTGTCTCTCATTCTGCTTCCAGAACGGAGAGAATTAAAAAAAAAAGAAGACATAATGGAAGAAAGAAGAAGAAGAAGTAAGTTTATTCAGCATTCAGCGCATGGGCGTACCCAGCGAGGGGCAGGGGGGCAGCTGCCCCCCCCCTAGAAGCAAAAAAAAATGTTTATAAAGTGATGAAACGAAACAAAATTGGTGGATGGCGACGGGGAATGATTTTTTTTGTTAGGATTTGAGGGTTTTTAGGCCTTTAATTCGAAGGCTTTTCCCCTCTATATAAAAAATAGCTATGTCACCAATCTGGACGACCATGATCTGCCCCCCCCCCTGGACGACCATGATCTGACCATGCCCCCCTGGGTGCTAACATTGATTTTGTATGGCGTAAATATACAAATATATGCATTCAAAAAAAAAAAAAAACATTTTAAAATTACAATTTTCTTCGAAAATTAAAGAAAATATTGTAATTTTACAAAACGGTTTCTAATTTTACTTTCTCGTACCCTATATATGAAATATATAGAGAGAGAAAGTATTGCGATCATGTCAAAAATTCGATGTCGAGATTTTGATGGATATACATGTTTTGAGGTCCCCTGAGTCCAAAAAAAAGTGGGTCCCGCAAATTGGTCTCTCTGTGTGTGTGTGTGTGTGTGTGTGTCTGTGTGTGTATGTGTCTGTATGTGTGGACAGATTTTTAGCATGAAGGAGTTGAGCTAGCGGATTGAAATTTTATATTTAACTTAGGTACCTTTGAAGAATCTCAAAATAAGCTTTTGAACAAAATCGGCCAAAAAGTACTAGTACTTTACTGATGTACTTTTTCAGTTTTTTTCGATTTTCTCAAAATTCCTCCAAGGATTTTTTTTTAAATTCATAAATGAACTATTTTTTAGATGCTCTTTAAAATGTATATTCTCATTTTGCCGTTGAAATCTTCTGAAGACTACTTTACTCTTGTTCTTCATAGGAAAGATAGAACTGGTTGCCATGGTAACGGAATTTAAATCTTTTTCTTTTTATTAGATTAAAAATCAATTATTATTTAAATTCCCATTTTTTTTTTAAATTTATTTGTGTCTTTAATTGTTTCAAAGAAAATATATATGTCTCTCTCTCACTTGCAAACATTATCGTCTCTCTCTACTCTTTTTAAATTCCCTTTCCGCCTTATCTTCGCATAGGAACAATGTTAATTTCCTATAGGGATTTGTATGTTAATTTAGATTCAAAAGGGGGTCCCCTTTTAGAACTTTTTAGGCATTTAAAATTTTTTTTTCCAATTCTTATGAAATTTTGTATTTATTTACGATTCTATATTGTGTATAAAATGTCCAAATATGAGATTAAAATTTTGAAAAATAACCATAGTTTATTTGAAGCAGTCAACATTTAAAATGCAAGATTGAAACTAAGGTGCTATCGGAAACTAAATATATCTCGACACAAAAAATCTGGTGTGACCAGCACGGTGCACAACTTTCTCTTACCGAAGGGTAAGAGAAAGTTGTGTGCTGTGCGCCAGTCACACCAGATTTTTTGTTATAATAATAATACAAAAAATAATAATATTAAGATAACTTGTATTTTTTTTATTAAAGATTCCAGGAAATATATGTAAAGTCAAATTTTTTTTAAGAAATATTTTTTACTTAAAATATGCAAAAAAATATTTGTTAATATACTTAATTTGAATTAGGTTTTATTAATTTTATTTAGAAATAAATTACTGTGAAAGAATAAAGTATCATTCAAATGGAAAATATTGTTTACAACGACGACAAACAAAGGCCTATATACCAACAGGGATGGAAGATTGCTTCACTCCATTCAAGTTGCAGTGAGCAACGCAGCCCCTGCAAACGGCAGTCAGGCACCCGTGGGATCGTACCCTAAAGGCAAATCACCTATGGCTCCAGTCGTAAATTATTATAAAAAAACCTCATATTTTTGTGTGTATAGTCACATCAGACAAGCAGGCAATTTGCTCAGATTTGAGTTTGCTCTTTACAATGCAAATAAGAGAGAGGGGAAGAGACAATATCAGTGACGGCGCTACGGGGGCAAAGGGGGCAGGCGCCCTCCGGCAAGGACCTCTGCCCCCTGGATGCCCCCCCAAACAGCTCGAAAACCAAATAAAAAAATTTCTATAATTATTCACTTTTCCTTAAAAAATGTAAATTTTTTAAGCTTTTTATTACAGCGTAAAAAAGAAATTATTTTTACTTTCTCTTACCCTATATATGAAATATATAGAGAGAGAAAGTATTGCGATCATGTCAAAAATTTGATGTCGAGATTTTGATGGATATACATGTTTTGAGGTCCCCTGAGTCCAAAAAAAGTGGGTCCCGCAAATTGGTCTGTGTGTGTGTTGTGTGTGTGTGTGTCTGTGTGTCTGTGTGTGTGTAACGATTTTTTTAGCATGAAGGAGTTGAGCTAGGAGGTTGAAATTTTATATTTAAGCTAGGTACCTTTGAAGAATCTCAAAATAAGCTTTTGAACAAAATCGGCCAAAAAGTACTAGTACTTTACTGATGTACTTTTTTCAGTTTTTTTCGATTTTCTCAAAATTCCCTCCAAGGATTTTTTTTAAAATTCATAAATCAACTATTTTTTAGATGCTCTTTAAAATGTATATTCTCATTTTGCCGTTGAAATCTTCTGAAGACCACTTTACTCTTGTTCTTCATAGGAAAGATAGAACTGGTTGCTATGGTAACGGAATTTAAATCTTTTCTTTTTATTAGATTAAAAATCAATTATTATTTAAATTCCCATTTATTTTTATTTTATTTGTGTCTTTAATTGTTTCAAAGAAAATATATATGTCTCTCTCTCTCACTTGCAAACATTATCGTCTCTCTCTACTCTTTTTAAATTCCCTTTCCACCTTATCTTCGCATAGGAACAATGTTAATTTCCTATAGGGATTTGTATGTTAATTTCAGATTCAAAAGGGGGTCCCCTTTAGAACCTTTTTAGGCATTTAAAATTTTTTTTTTCCAATTCTTATGAAATTTTGTATTTATTTACGATTCTATATTGTGTATAAAATGTCCAAATATGAGATTAAAATTTTGGAAAATAACCATAGTTTATTTGAAGCAGTCAACATTTAAAATGCAAGTTTGAAACTAAGGTGCTATCGGAAACTAAATATATCTCGACACAAAAAATCTGGTGTGACACCCGAGACCTGGAGGTGTATTTATTGAACATAAATTGTATGAACAAAATACAAAGCAATGTACAGGATGCTCCATGTTTTGATGAAGGAAAAGATTTATTCGCTTTCACAAACGAATATTGAAATTAATTATTTGTATTCATTGACCTCTCCGAGGGGTCATTAATGGGGTCAGCCGAACTCTTGTTTATTTATTAAAAAGGCGATAATCTGACCAATCGAGGAAATCCCATAGATAACGAGTCAATGACAATGCGATAACATAAAAAAAATAATAAATAGTGGTATTTCAAGATTCAAAGTGACCACATGTCCCGATTTTGGCGGGACAGTTCCGCGTCCCGCCGATTTTTTAAAAATGTCGTTTTTTTGAAAGATTAGATGGGCGTAACTGGAAAATTTAGCTGGGGGAGGGACAAGGGGCCAGCCATCCTCCGGGGGGACCCGGAAGATCCCATATTGACTCAATTTTTCTTGGGCCGGCAAAAATCGGTTACCGGTTTCGGTCGATTTCATCCGATTTGTCTCAATGAAAATGTGGTCACTTTATATTTCATAAAAAGAAAATTTCGGTTTTCGTAAGTCTAATATGGTCTGAGTTGCCGAGAAAACTATATATATGTGTGTATGAGTGTGAGTGTGAATGAGAGAACAAGTGTGAGTGATTCTCTTCGAAAGTTGTGTTCTGTGCTTGTCACACCACATTTTTTGTGTCGACGTATATTTAGTATTCCACCGATATACTTAGAATTCAAGATGTAAAATTTAAACTACTAGAACTTTTTGACCGATTTTGTTCAAAAGCTTATTTTCACGCCTCAGGGGGTGTCTAACTTAAATATAAAATTTCAGCCTCAATTCCTCGTATTGTGGTCCAGGCATTCTTATTTAAGCCATTTGGTATCCAAAATAAAATCATCGGACAGTCCGCCTGGAATCCGAACCCGAAAACGCAAGTGGTCAAGTTTGGAACTAATATGCTATAGGCTCAAGGGCGGTCCCAGGGGGGGGTCAAGGGGGTCGTGACCCCCCCCCCCCCCCCAAAAAAATCTTTCGGCAACTTAGGTCATTTAAGACTTAAGAAAACTAAAATCTTTTAAATTAAAAAAAAATTAAAAGAGTAAGAAATTCATTTTTTTTTTTTAAATATTTTATACAGACCCTATTGTATTTATAATTTCTAAAAATATTTTATATTGAATAAAGAAGAAAATTAAAAATATTTATTTCCTTCAAACAGTATAAATAGAGCCTAAAAAATTTTTTGATAAAATCACCGGGACTATCCATTTCAAGTGATACAGCAGGGGTCGCTCGACCATTTTGTAAAAAAATAATTTTTTTTTCCTAGATTCCTACATTATTTCTGAGTTCAAAAGTGTTTTTAAAAATTTTTTATCTCTTTTGTTACTTCTACGGCGGCCATTTTTGTTTTGCGAAACGCGCTAATTTTGGCGTATTTAAGGGTTTGAGTTAACTTGTATAACTCGGAAACCATGAATTCTAGAGTGATGAAACAAAAACTATTTTAATCAGGAAGAAACAGCCTAAATATTATGTCCAGTACATATTTACTGAAATATGCATCAAAAACAGTCCGCAACCCAATCAACATTTGGTAAGAAAACGGAAAAATTTCAATTTCCTGGTGCCAGAAATTTTTAAAAATTTCAATTTTATTGGAAAAAATTGTGCCCACGGGGCTTGGAGTAGTTGGTAGCGTGTCTACCTTCTATACCGAACGTCGCGGGTTTCGGACCCCAGGCAGTTCGATAGATTTTATTTAAGGCATTTGGATACCAAATGACTTAAATAAAAATGCCTGGACCCCCAATATGATATAATGGTTAATCATTTACTGAGTATCGTTAAAGTCTTAAATGGCCTAAGTTGCCGAGAAGACTGTGTGAATGAGTGTGTTGAATGTGAGTGTGAATGTTTAAAAAAAAAAAAAAAAATATTAAAATTGTGATTTTATTTAAAATTTTTAAAGCTTTATAGATTTGTTTTTGTTTTATACTATTTGAACATATTAAATTATTTTAATTTTCTAAAAAAATTTTTTTTTTGCCCCCCCCCCCCCCCTGATTCAGATTTGTTCCGGTGCCCCTGGAGAAGACTGTGTGAATGTGTGTCTGAGTGTGAGTGTGAATGAGAAAAAAAGTGTGAATGTTTTTTATTTAAAAAAAAAAAAAAAAAAAAAACAAAAAAGTGACCCCCCCCCCCCAAAATGTAAGGCTAGGACCGCCCTTGTATAGGTCTCGACATAAAAAAATCTTGTGCGACCAGTCACACCCGATTTTTTTTTTTAGCCTGTCACTTTTGAGATGACGCCTCTGTGTCCGAAAGGGAATCCCCTAGAAGAGTTGGCAAATATCCTCTCGACAATCGACGAGAACAACAAGGAACACAAACTCCGCACCTTTGAGGCGACCCTCCTACTTCATCGAGCCAACATCGAGGACTTGGATGAATCCATTGAAAGCCATGGGAATCAAACTCTTTTGCAGATCGCTTGCCAGAATAAACATGCAACTCTATATGTTAAGGTAAGAAGGTGAATTTTTGTCTGCGTGCATGCATTTATTTTATTTTTTAGATTTTAGTGAAATTCGGTGCAGATCCAAATGGCAAGGAAAATGAACTAACTCCGATCGATTTATCAGCGCGATATGGCTGTAAAGACACGCTAGAATATCTGATGTATAAAGGGATTTTACGAGAGGATGCTTTCTTATGTGAAGATGTCCATGGCAATAACCTTCTGCATATACTTCATGATGATTGTGCCATGATGGTGTCACGCTTTGTCAGGCGTGGTACCGATATCAACCACCTCAATCACGAGGGACACACGCCCTTACACCACCAGGTAAGGCCCGGTGCACATTGAACGGCAGTACTGCGTTGCCTCTGTTGCAAACATGTCATTTGAAATGGAGGAAAAAATCTTAAATATTTATGAATTTAGTTTTAAAATTGTATTTTATTTCAAGAAAAAAAATAATAATTTTAATATATTGAAATTCAATCATTGCATTTGAGAATTAAACATATTAAAATGAAATTCAATCACAAAATATTTAATTTTCGTGTTAAATTTAAATTATTAGCATAATTATTATATTTTTTAAATGGATTAGTGCAATTAAAATTTGAATGTTTGAACTGGAAGATTTATTGCAGTTTTTGACCAAGGTATTATATATTATTAAATATATTATTATATATTATTAGGATAATTCATGTTAAGGAGGCCAATCGGGAAGGTTCAAAAGGATTCAATTTTTATTTTATTTGTTTTTGTTTTATAATTCTTATATTATCTAAAAAAAAAAAAAGTTTCTCCACTTTAAGTTTCTTGGAGGGGAGAAAAAAATTTTGCCCCCCCCCCCCAAGGAGATATCCTGGCTACACTACTGTGTTCTATTATACAGTTTCAAACTCGCCCTTCCTCCCCCTATCCCAAGATGTCTAAAAAAAATTTAATTATGTTAAACTAATAAAAGTTTTCTCACCATTCGTAAAATTTAGCTCTGAAGCAATCTGATCCCACAGATCATTCTTCAATTTTGTCCGCATGTAATCCGGGTGGGTTGTATCGTACAACACGGGATGATCTTGGACTAATTGGATTAGTTGTTCCATACTATTAACTTATAAAAAGCTAATAAATCAAATAAAAATAAATAAAAGTTAAAGTTAAAAAAGCTCGCAGAGGCGACAGAGGACGTAGGAAACCTGTGTTGCTACCACAACCAGACAGAGGCTCTGCAGAGTTATTCCTATGCTAGGCCTGCCCTCTGTCCAATTTGCGCTGCCCTATTGAAACGCGTGTATTACAAAAAGACCTCTGCCTATGCTCTGCCTCGGCTGCGCCTCTGCTGCGTTCAATGTGCGCCGGGCCTAAGTCTGTGCAGCAAACAAAAAAACCATTCATGAATTATTGTTCTTGTTGTTTGTTTTAGTTAATCCACAAACGTCTGTTTGTTGTTGAGATAATTTTAGAATATATGGATCGACACCGATATAATGATGATAACTATTTCTATAATCATTTCCTTATTGGCAACGAAACACGTGAGTTGCTGTTAAATGAATTTAGCAAAGAGCCGGAATTAATTAATGTGATTAAACGATTAACGAAAATGGATTCACCTGACGATTTATTTAAAGTAAGTATGGCAACATCTTAGAGCAGCTTTTCTTGATACCCTTTTCTAATTTATATTTTATTGACCTGGCCTCTTTGAAAAGATGGTTTTACAAGTAAAGGTTATATCTGGGCATCTGTATTATTTATTTCTCTTTGGTCTCTTGGCTGCTCCCGAAATAGACATTTCTACTACTTCTCTTGTAATGGTGTATTCTCCTATTTGGGTGGAAACATCCACACTCCCACCCCACCTGGTATGACTTCAGGGGGGACCAGATGGAGAAGGTTTAAATAAAACAAACGAACAAACCTTAGGCTGGATGTTAGGATGCTGTGTGTTAAAACAATCAAAGTCTTAGGCCGGCCATTCACGATCGCTCCATCCATCCAAATAGAGCTATGCCACTCCAAAAACTGACCGTGAGTGGGGAAAAACAAATGGATGACGTGGAGTGATAGGATGAGTTCGTAATCCAATCAGTTCAAAATCCAGTTTCGTCAAGCCATCCGTCCATCACTCCAACTGATTGTGAATGGGGAAATTCACGTGGAGCGTCACCAAGCCTTCCCTGCAGCAGTTAATAATCCAACAGAAGCCAATAAAAGTAAATCTGTATCCATATTAATGCAAAATAGGTTATAAGAAAAGCACACACTCGATGAAACACGTACTGGATGTGGAGTGACCGTGAATGGCTGGTCTTTAGGCTAAGGAACCACACCGGAGATGACTAGTGACAAAGCGAGTCTAAGTCATCCAAGAAAGCGAACAGTTTTGATCATTACCACACTAACAGGTGTGGCGCTTTCTTGTGTGACTTACCAAGAGACTCGCTTTGTCACTAGTCACCTAGCTAGTCATCTCCGGTGTGGTCCTTAGCCTTAGAGAAATCTAAATATATGGAATCGACCTGTTGTTTAAAATTCCAAAATTATTTTGGCTTATTTTTCCTGGAACGATCTTTTAAAGATTACAAAACTGAAGGTTTGGATTGACTTCCAAAAACGTAAACCTTACAATTTACAGTCGGTTTAGAGCCAGCTCCTGACTTGCCCAACGAAGATAATACCGCACACTTAGACCACTTGACATATTTTCGACAAAAATCGATTTGAACACTTACTCTGGGCTAAGATCCCAGATCTTAATTAGCTAACTTGAAAAACCCAACTGAGGTTTATTTATTTATTTATTTATTTTTTTTGGAAAGGTTTAAATTGATTTGCCATCTGACGGATAAGTTGGCTAGTTGACTAGAAGTGAAGCACCTAACACGGGCCTAAATAATAAAGCAAAATTTCTCTAATAAATAAAATTATTCAAATATTTTTTCTCTTTTAATTCACACCACTTAGAAATTGATTTTCAAAGAACCCCGACTCAAAAGACAGTGAGAGAAGAAATTAAATATTGTCGATGCTTATACAGTAATTCCTTCTTTTTTTCAGATATTACAACGCGGCGATAAAGATGAGTTTTTCAATCGGATAGAACATGAAAGTGTTGACCAAGACGATGGCAGTTACACCTTGTTACAGCTAGCTGTGTTACATACACATATTTGGGCAATTGAAAAACTCCTTCAGGTGAATTCTCCCGGATTCAGGGATTGCGCGACGTGCAAGATCCACTTCTTGCATGTCATGTTTATTCGATTTCATTTATGAATTAATAATTAAGTCAACAGCTTCATGAAATTTTAATTCCCTGATTTTTGATTATTTTAGCAAGGAGCCGATCAAAACCGCACAGTGGATAGAAATCCCCGACCTTTGCATTTAGCGGCGTCATGTGGATATCACGAGATCATCCGAATTTTATTGGAGAAAAGTAAAAAGAGACCCTGGCAGGACGTGACCGACAGGACTAAAACGCCGTTGCATCATTTATTAAGAAAGTGGAAACGAATTAAAGCAGAGGATAGACAAATCTGCTTGAAATTATTACTTGGCTGCCCTGGATTGGATATCAATGCTAGAGACCCGAAAAATGACAACACTGCTCTCCACTATGCCTCTAAATTGAAAACATCTGATGCTGCTATTCCCTCTATAAAACTTTTACAAAATGGAGCGTATTTAGGGGCGAGGAATCTTTGGGGTGTAACGCCTCTAGAGTCACTTGATCCAAACACTATGGAGAAATTCCTCGATTCGTGTGTCACTGACAACCAAAAGAATCCTGTCAAAGATTACTATCAGGTGATTAGCAGATTTGTTAGAATGGGCAAAGCAGAATAGACTTTGTAATTTGTTATTTTCCAGGTTCGCTTCAATTATCGTTTCCTATTCCAGACCCCCCCGCATAAATCTGAAAAAGGATCGAAGATGGCGATTGATGCAGAGAATCCAGTGAGTAGCTCCTCTCTATTTGCTTGTATTTTATTCATTAATAAAAAAGAAAAAAAAATTCAAAGCCATTCATCAGCCGATTATTCTACAGAACCAACCATAAAATAAAATTAAAAATCAAATTTGTTAACAAATTCTTTATTTACAGTCACCATCGTCAGCGTCATTGTCTTTGCCATCGTCAAATGAATCACGTCCTCGATTGGAGTCAGATCTTCTCCTGTTTTTAAGTCGCACTCGAGGATTACGTCATTACCTCAAACATCCCATCTTCTCTTCTTTCTTATACCTCAAATGGCAACGCATTGAAATCTTTTTCTTTATCAATCTCATATTTTTCACGTTATTTGTAATAATGGCGTTTTTATATACCGTGTACTATTATGGCGATGCACCTTTTGTGCACAACAACGGCACTGTCATGGACGCCGATGACGGAGGAGGAGGAGATAACACAATGCGCTATTGCCTTATCGCTGTTTACTTCATTCTCCTCGTAATGTTGGCCATTCGAGAGTCTTTCCAGATGGTCGTGGCTCCGACGCATTATTTCACAAGTCCTGAGAATTATCTGGAGCTCGGCATCATTTTGCTCTCCTTTTTAATCATCATTTATCCCAACGCTTCGTCGATTGTGCGCCGCAACCTGGCTGCACTCACAATCCTTATATGTGGCGTTGAGATGATCCTGCTGATTGGACGCCATCCTTTGCTCTCAACGTACATTGAAATGTTCAAAAAAGTCTTGTGGAATTTCATGAAATTCCTCCTCTGGTATTTGATTTTGATTTTGGCCTTTGCCATGAGTTTCTATATTCTTTTCCGGGATGCGCCGAAATCGAAATGCGAACGTTTAGAGTCGACGTTCATAGCGCCGAGCAACCAGACGGAGGAGAACGAGAACAGCGAAGAATTCTCTTCAATTCCCCATTCGGTGTTCAAGACGATCGTCATGCTAACGGGGGAATTTGACGCTTCGGATATCCCATTCCGTTGTCTTAGTTGGTCAAGCTACGTGCTTTTTATCCTCTTTCTTTTCCTCATCTGCATGGTGCTCATCAATTTGCTGAATGGCCTGGCCATCAACGACACCACGTCCATCCAACAAGATGCCTTCGTCATCAGTCTCTCTGCCCGGGTGGAGCTGATCCATTATTTCGAATGCGTTCTCCCCCAGTTGGCCCAGCTGATCTCTCGTATTAGTTACCTGTGCAAGACAGCCTCCATCGTACATCGAATCCGACAACGACTCAACCTCCAAGATCTCATTCCAACTGGCCAAATCGCTATCTTCGTTAACCACAACTACCAAATCGTCTACGATTTGAGAACCGATGATTTGGAGCAATTAATTGAAAAGCGCAAGGGCTGCCTTGGCTCCTCGAGTTGTTCTTGTCAGCGGCAAATCGATAGGCAAATCGTCAAAGACGCTTTGGCGATCATTAGCCGTAAGCAGGATATCAGTTTAGACGTCAAAGTCGAACTTTTACAATCGAGACTCGATGAAATTCTTAATTTGTTGTTGGAGCAACAAAAAATGGCACAAATGAAAGATGGCTCTTAGTTTTTGTTTCTTCTCTCTTCTTGCTGTCAATTAATTCTCACTCGAGAACAACAACAACAACAACAATAAAGAATATATTAATGACGGAGAAATGTTTAATTAAAACATTCAAATTAATTATATTTGAGGAGAACAAAAGGAACGACGAATTAGAAGAACGTTATGGGGCCGGGCATTCACAATCGGTCCATCCATCCAAATGGACCAGAAATTTTTATATTTAAGTTAGGCACCTTCCTGAGGCGTGACACGAAGCTTTTAATCAACATCAGCCAAAGAGTACTAGTACTTTACTGATGCACTTTTTCAGTTTTTTTTTTTTGATTTTCTCAAAATTCGTTCCAACAACTTTGATTAAAATTCAAAAATCAATTATTTTTTAGATGCTCTTTGAAATGTATATTCTCATTTTGCCATTGAAATCCTATGAAGCACACTTTACTCTTGTACTTCATAGGAAAGATAGGAGAAATGGTTGCCATGGTAACAAAATATAAATATTTTCTCATACTTATAAATTTTACATCTTGCCGTACTGTCGGAAACTGAATATATGTCGACACAAAAAATCTGGTGTGACAAGCACAGAGCACAACTTTCGATAACCGAAGGTAAGAGAAAGTTGTGTGCTGTCACACCAGATTTGTAGTATATAAAACCTGTAAAAAAAAATTTCAGCTAAATCAAAAATATGTCGTTCAGAAACTGTTCGGTTTGTAAATAAATTATCTATATAGTATGCAACAATCAGAAGGTTTTGCTAAAGTGAGCTGTCTCTCGAATTAGTTAATTAATTGGTGATGAAAATAAAATTTGTAAGATGGAAAAAGCAAAATATGGTGTAATGTTATATATGCTGGGGTGTAAATCAAAGAAATAAATAAGAAAAACATAACAAGGATTTTATTTATTTACCCTATAATGGTCAAAGCCATATGAGCATTTTTCTCCTGGCCAACCCCTTTCTCTTTATCTGGACCCTCAGAATTTCTATCCCCACGAATATTCAAGTGAAAATTAAATAATATGCAATTATTTAATTTTCATTTATTTTTTTATAAACAAATAATTTAATAATTTCTGTAATGAATTATTTAATCATTATTTAACAATCCCAATTAGGGGATAATTAGCTTTAATTTCAATTTATTGTTAAACTATTAATATTATTATTAGTAATTAATTTTATATAAATAAATAATTTAATTGTCTACCAGCTGTGAAGGCAGACACATCGAGGCTCCAAATAGGCCTGGTTTTCCTATATTAAATAAAAATTTATTATGAGGCTATGCCTCCCCAAGCACCCTGATAGTGGGGTAACTCTCCTCAATCCTCTCCCTGGACCATTATCCAGAGGATGATGCTATGCATCTCAAATGAATCCTGGTGGCTCTCAATTCGACTACCAGTGGCCATGGGCCCTTGAAAAGAGCCAGTACGAGTTCTTCCTGGACCAACTGGAGGCTGCGACTCCAATCAACCATCATCAACTACAGATGAGTTAATTCTTGTTTTCCCACCTTCCCCCTTTAATTAACGTAAACTCAACTTGCCTATAATAAATTTCTCTAAATATAAGTTATGAAATATAACAATTTATAATAATAAATATGGCTTTTGTGTCTCAATGAAACGTAAGACAGATACTCGAATACACCCCTATCTTACCGGCGTTGTTGCGAAGCCAACGACCGGTACATTAAATAACTAATTGCCTCTAATTGCAATTAAACCACAAATTAAATGAAATTTATATGTTATCAAAATATGAAATAAAAAATAAAATGTTGTTAACCAATTTTTGTATACTTCATTGATGTTTCCATTGTATAAACGACTTTCCACGTTATAACCCTTTGGCAAGAGAAAGTTGTGTACTGTGCTTGTCACAGCATATTTTTTGTGTCGACATATATTTTGTTTCCACCGATATACATGTATTAGAATGCAAATTTCCTATGAAGTTCAAGTGTAAAGTGGTCTTCAGAAGATTTAAATGGCAAAATGAGAATATACATTTTAAAGAGAATCTAAAAAATAGTTGATTTTGGAATTTTAAACAAAATCGTTGGAGCGAATTTTGAGAAAATCAAAAAAAACTGAAAAAGTGCATCAGTAAAGTACTAGTACTCTTAGGTCGAATTTGTTCAAAAGCTTATTTTTCCGGTCCCGGGGGGTGTTTAACTTAAATATAAAATTTCAACCTCCTAGCTCTTTTCGTTCTTGAGATATTTTGTTCACAGACAGACAGACAGACCATGTTGCGAAAACCACCTTTTTGGAGACAGGGGGGACCTCAAAACGTGTATATCCGTCAAAATCTCGACATCGAATTTTTTAAATAAATCCAATACTTGCCCCCGAAATACTTTCTCTATATTAACATATATAGAGGTAAGAGAAAGTAAAAACGAAATATATTCTTACTTTATTTAAATTTTAACTTCTCAAACCGCCTGGTTTCGACCGCACTACCTCAGGTCTTCCTCAATGAGATGAAATCTAGAAGAATTTGTGAGTGCTCTCATCTATTGTTTGAATTATGATAATTAAATTTTATAAGAGGGCAAATGAAATTTTATATTTAAACTTCATAAAAAGCTATTAGTCTTTAAAACAAAAATATTGTCTCTGATTGATTCCTTATTTTATGTACTATATCAATCATTTATAAAC
Organism: Euborellia annulipes; assembly: GCA_023213315.1. NCBI lineage: Eukaryota > Metazoa > Arthropoda > Insecta > Dermaptera > Anisolabididae > Euborellia > Euborellia annulipes. Next base: position 44,236 of record JAKCPI010031059.1, read on the forward strand.
GTTATTGATTAAAATATATAAATAGCCTCTCAATAAACTCTTTTTTTTCCTTTCCAAGGTGAGACAGCAAATAGAGTCTGATCAATAAAACAATTCTACTCTTTTTATATCCCTGCAGGTGCGTCACTCCTCGGAACCACGAAATAGTAAGATCGAGCGTCATTGAAACGATTATGTTAATATACATTTATCGGATATAAACTAGGTGATATGTTTAAAGTTTTACACGTATTTCGATATCACTGCCATCTTCAGAAGAGAAATATCAACTCAAATTAAAATCAATATTTATTTAAATTTATATTAACATTTTATTGGAATTGCAATCGGATTTAATCTTTATAAGAATTTCTGGGTCCAGAACAAGAACTCAACGAAATTGGAGAGCAAAATTATTAAATTGTGATAAATGTGTAAAATTACATAGAAATAGTTGGAAGAGGGAATTATCTATTCTTTGCCTGAACGCCTGGTGCGTAGGCATCAAGGGGTGATGAGACGGGAGGCGTGGCAGCCGACGGTAGGCGGCGCTACGAGGGCGGAGCTCCGTTAGTGGTGGGGGAGGATCCGAATAACGCCTCTATTGCCTGAAATACAAGTTGTTGCACTCTGGAATTAGATTATTTGCAAATAAAAGAATTAGTTATAATAGAGACCAATTTTATTTAGGGAAACGTAGCGATCGAGATTAATTTTCAATTCGGATTATAAAAGATTTGTTCCTTTCAATGGCCTTAGTATAACTTTTGATCTTTTAAATAAACAAATAATAAGATTGTGTTCCTGGATTTTGTTGGAACATCTGATCTGAGATGCCTGATGATGTTGTTGAGCCGCAATCGAATGTCTTCAGCATCAGATGGAGTTTGGCTCGACGAAGGCACCGAAATGTCGAATATTGAATTCAGTGTTGGGAACCCTGGGAACGATCGCCTCCAAGTAGTCCCTTTGGGTTATCAGGGGGACAATAAATAAGTGGGGGGGGGGGGGGCGATGAGCATTCAAAGGGGGGAAATTATTAGAGTTTATTAAAATTTAAAGGAAAATTCTCCTATTTACATGATGGTCAGGATAGAAGAGGACAAAAAATAAAATTATTCTATGTTATAACGAAAAAAGTCACTTATCAATGGAACACATCAATAAATATAAACAAAATTCTTTTTTTACACAATTTCTTTAATTTGGTGTTTAATTACAATATAATTAAATTAATGTACAGGTCGTTGGCTTCGCAACAACGCCGGTAAGATAGGGGTGTAAATGAGCATCTACTCTTCGCTTCATAGAGACACAAAAGCCTTGATTATTATTTAGAACTTGTTACATTTAATAAATTATATTTAGAGAAAAAAAATTAGAGTTTATAGTTTATTAAACGCAAGTTTAATGGACGTTAATTAAAGGGGAAGGGGGAAAACAAGAATGGACTCATCTGTAGTTGTCGATGGTGGATTGTAGTCGCAGCCTCCAGTTGGTCCAGGACGATCTCGTACCGGCTTTTTCAAGGGCCCATGGCCACTGGTAGTCGATGTGAAAGCCACCAGCATTAATTTGAGATGCATAGCATCATCCTCTCGATAATGGTCCAGGGAGAGGATCGAGGCGAGTTACCCCACTATCAGGGTGCTTGGGGGAGGCATAGCCTCATAAGAAACTTTTATATAAGAGGAAAATAAGGCCTATTTGGGGAGGCGATGTGTCTGCCTTGAAGGCTGGTGGACTATTAATTTTATTTATTTTATATGTAATTAATTAATAATAATAAAATTAATACTTCAACAATACAATTTAAATTAGATATTTTTTCACTAATTGGCATTGTTGATCATATTAAATTAACTTAAATAAATTATAATTATTTGTATAAAAAATAAGTTAGTATTAAAGAATTGCTTATGAAATGTAAATAAATATTCGTGGGGATATAAATCTGTAAGGAGGGGTTGCCCAGGAGACCCGCTCATATGGCTTTGACCATTATAATGTTTTTAAAAGATTTGGGTAAAGATAGGCCAAAATAATAAAATCTATGAATTTGATTCCATTTGAGCCATGCAAATGTTGGCGCAAAGTGTATCTTTGGCCGTGCAGCTGCACCTTGGAAATCTAAAAACGGCGCATTTACTAAGTAGTACACCCATTTCGTCCTTTTATTTCCCCTCAGACTTGAAAATAAATCCCTCGTGACGGCGGAGGTCAAATGAACAATTCTACTCTGTTAATGTCAATAAATCGAATATAAATTTATTTGAATCAAATCACAGAAGAAGATTGTATGCAAAAAATTCATAAAAAAAAAAAACTCGTCTTAAAAAATCTGGTGTGACTGGTGCACAGCACACAACTTTCTCTTACCTTCGGTAATCGAAAGACTGTCACACTAAAAGAAAATTTAAGAAGTAAAATGTTATATTAAACAATATAAAGGCAAAAACTACAAAAGTAAAACAAAATTAAGGCAAAAGTTAGCAAGACTGCTAAAACGTGAGATTGGAAGATTTATTGAAATTGTAGATTGCTTTGACTATTGACTCTATGGGCTTAGAGAGTATGTCTATTAAATTAGGGGGATCTGGGAAATTTGGTTCTATTGCTCGAAATAGGGTATTTCTTTGTAGCTTGTAATTAGGGCATAAGATGTTCAGGTGTAGCTGGCATATTTGAGATTTAACTTGAGAGTATATAAAAATGTGGGGGGAATATCACTTTCTAGATAGACAATATACGGTAGTCGGGGGTATTGCTTGGGCGGAAGAAAATTTTCCTAAAAAAATACATATAGAGTAGAATTATTGATTTTAATTATCCTTCAACGTCTTGTTAGAACATTAAATAAATAAATAGTTTAAATAATGGATTTGTTTAAATGTCACCTTGGTGGTTTAATGAATAATAAATAATTTAAAAAACAAAAATTATTTTTTTCAACTATTCCCTATAAAAGGAGAGAATCTGAGAAGGGATCGCCAGTCAGAGAGACGAATCGCAATGGCTAAGAATAACTTGCAGCGATATGTCCAAATGCTGATTGTTTTTGGCTTTTAGTAAGTAAGCAGAGATCTCCCATCTCTTTCTTATCCCTTACACGCTATTTGCTTACCAACTTACCACATGCATGATCTCTACTCTCTACTTTGCTCAACGCCCAGGGAAAAACGTTGACTCTTTTTTGGAATATTCTGTAGTTATTTTTATTTTCATTTAACGTCTTTTTCGGCATCGAAGGCTTTTTAGATCCCATCCTTATTAATTACAATTGGATTGGCTACCAATTGATATACCAGAATGACGGTAGTTATAAAGTGAATATTTAGCAGCCCATTTTAGATTACGTTAGGTCGAAGTGGCCACATACTAAGGCCAATTAGGCCCTTTTTGATACCCCCGGTGGGGCTATCCCCCTTTCCTACCCTAAGAGGAGACTTGGGCAGGATGTCTGAATTATTTGCGCCAAGCCGGATTCGAATCCGAGCCGTGTTGAGACTTCGGACTCCGTAATCCTCCGCTTAGCCATTGCCTCCTCTGCAACCTACTTTACTCTTGTACTTGATTGGAAAGATGGGAGAAATGATTGCCATGGGATAATGTTTTCCCATATTCATTAAAATCAATTACACTGGGCAACAGTGATTTTGTTGACTGAGAATTTGAAGCTATTTCTGGGTATTTGGGTCGCGCTGATTCCAAAAATGCCATCAGTTTTGCCCCCATCACGTCAGATTTTAGAGCTATAGAGAAAATAAAATTTCAATAGAAAATGTGCTCTAAAGCGGCTCTAATTTTATATTACCTGGATTTTTTTAAGGCAACACCCTTTCAAAATATGCAGATAGTTATAATACATATAAATTTTAAGTTTCATCCCAATCGGAGGTCATTTAGACGTGCTGCAAATGGCTTAAAGTTTTAAAAATCTGGTGTGACTGGGCACAGCACACAACTTTCTCTTACCTTCGGTAATCGAAAGTTGTGTACTGTGCTTGTCACACCAGATTTTTTGTGTCGACATGTACTTAGTTCCCGACAGTACGGAACATATGAATTCAGATGTAAAATTTATAAGTATGGGAAAATATTTATATTTTGTTACCATGGCAACCATTTCTCCTATCTTCCCTATGAAATACAAGAGTAAAGTGGTCTTCAGAAGATTTCAATTGCAAAATGAGAATATACATTTTAAAGAGCATCTAAAAAAATAATTGATTTTTGAATTTTAATAAAAATCGTTGGAGCAAATTTTAAGAAAATCGAAAAAAAACTGAAAAAGTACATCAGTAAAGTACATATATCACACCCCTCTCTCTCTCTCTCTCTCTCTCTCTCTCTCTCTCTCTCTCTCTCTCTCTCTCTCTCTCTCACTTGCAAACATTATCGCCTGTCTCTCCGCCCTCTCTCATAGGCCTAATGTTAATTTCCTATAGGGATTTGTATGTTAATTTCGATTCAAAAGGGGGTCCCCTTTGGAACTTTTTACGCATTTAAAATTTTTTTTTCCAATTCTTATGAAATTTTGTATTTATTTACGATTCTATATTGTGTATAAAATGTCCAAATATGAGATTAAAATTTTGAAAAATAACCATAGTTTATTTCAAGCAGTCAACATTTAAAATGCAAGTTTGAAACTAAGGTGCTATCGGAAACTAAATATATCTCGACACAAAAATCTGGTGTGACCAGCACGGTGCACAACTTCTCTTACCGAAGGGTAAGAGAAAGTTGTGTGCTATGCGCCAGTCACACCAGATTTTTGGATTCAGGGGACCTCAAAACGTGAAGATCCATCAAAATCTCGACATCGAATTTTTGACATGAATCCAATACTTTCTCTCTCTATACATTAACATATATACAGAGGTGAGAGAAGGTAAAAATCAACAATTTTAAAATATTTCTTTTTCCGACATCTGAAAAAGTTTATTTTTTATTATAAATTTAAATATGTAAAAAATTTAAATATTTTTAAATAATTTTTACTTTCTCTTACCTCTGTATATAGGTTAAAATATATATAGAGAGAAAGTCTTGGATTCATGTCAAAAATTCGATGTCGAGATTTTGATGGATCTTCACGTTTTGAGGTCCCCTGAATCCAAAAAAGTGGTTTTCGCGACATGGTCTGTCTGTCTGTGTGTGTGTTTGTGAACAAAATATCTCAAGAACGAAAAGAGCTAGGAGGTTGAAATTTTATATTTAAGTTAGCCACCGCCATGGGACGTGACACGAAGCTTTTGAATCAAAATCGGCCAAAGAGTACTAGTACTTTACTGATGTACTTTTTCAGTTTTTTTCGATTTTCTCAAAATTCGCTCTAACGATTTTGATTAAAATTCAAAAATCAATTATTTTTTAGATGCTCTATTAAAATGTATATTCTCGTTTTGCCCTCAAAATTGTTTGAAGCACACTTTACTCTTGTGCTTCATAGGGAAAGATAGGAGAAATGGTTGCCATGGTAACAAAATATAAATATTTTCCCATGTTTATAAATTTGACATCTGAATTCAAATATTCCCTACTGTCGGGAACTAAATACATGTCGACACAAAAAATCTGGTGTGACAAGCACAGTACACAACTTTCGATTACCGAAGGTAAGAGAAAGTTGTGTGCTGTGCGACAGTCACACCAGATTTTTTTATTAATATTTTATTTTATTCCATAATGAACTCCAACTATCAACACCTATATAATCTCACTATCAGTATAAGGACGGCATTTATTACAATTGCAATTTTATTTTCTCAAAATAAATTCATTTCGAATTTTGGGAAAAAAAATTCGAAAAGTCATACCCCTTGTGTGCATACGTTAATAAACAAGAGTCGGAAAGTTTTACAACTTTTTTGACTAATTATTTATTGAGAAACCATATGAAGGAAGTTTACTTCTTATTTTAGCCGGATCTTCAGGCAGGTATTATAAAAAATTTATTAAAAACAATTTTCTATTTTCAGGATTTTTATTGACAGATGACTGGTGCGCACAATAAACTTAGTGGACCGAAACTGGTTGTTTATTGTGCGCACCAGTCATCTGTCAATAAAAATCCTGAAAATAGAAAATTGTTTTTAATAAATTTTTTATAATACCTGCCTGAAGATCCGGTTAAAATAAGAAGTAAGCTTCCTTCATATGGTTTCTCATCAGATGACTCTTGCAACTTCCTAAATTCTACATAATTATTTATTGTTTTATTTTTGCTTATTTTATGATTTTTTTTAGCCCGGATCCCCCGAAGCAGAAAATATGGCTAACAAATTTGAAATCGTTTCTCTGCATATTTGGAATTGTGGCAAGTTTCATGATCTCATTTGGATTGTTCTGGAAAATGATCCAAGCTGAAGAATTGAATACAGGCTATGTAATCTTGGCCTCGGCTGTACTTATAATTTCGATAACGTGCTTGATTATGTACTGTCAACGAGAATCCCTCGCAAGGCTTATTGATAGCTATCAAGATTATTTGAACTTGGCAGAACAACTTCTAGACAAGGAAGCCTGGGAACGACATACAAGTTTGTAAAAAAATAAATAAAATAAAAATAAAACAAATATTTATAATTATTTTTTTTTTTAGAATTATGGGAAACACGGAGCTGGAAATTACATATCATCTGGTTAAGTTCGTTGATGCTGTATTCCATTTTTTATGTCATCACTCGAATAGCGATCGTCTTCATATCATCAACACCAAATCGAACGGTTTATTTTGAATTACTTGAGGTGATTTATCAATTTTTTAGATTATCTACTCCAATCGATGCAAGGGGCTCGTTCAATTCGTCTTTGTTCGCATGCCGACCGAGAGTGCATGATTCTTTAAATAAAATTGAAAAAACTGTAGTAAGAAAGTCGGTCACAGTGTTCACGTTGAGGGCCGTAAAATAGTGTACTCTCGACTTCGTGGGTATTCTTACCTTCAGTGGTCAGGCCGGACGACGCTACTCCGAAGCTGATGTGTCCTCCGCTACCTAGATAGTGGACGAAATTTGGGGTGGAAACTCTACTTTGTTAAAGAAACAACAATTTTTGTGGGTGAAGTTAAAATAAAATTTAATACATATAAAAAAAAAATTAAGACACCAATTTAAAATTTACATGAAAATAAAAAATAAAAAGGAATTAAAAAATAAAAACACACAGGACCAAGACAGAGCTAGAGAGAGAAAAAAAAAAAATGAAAACAAAAAAAACGCAATTATAAAAACCTAGTTCTCCCCTCCCCTCGTCAAGTTGCGAGAGATAGATCCAAAAGAGAAAAAAAAAACGAAATTTCTCACCCTCGCAATTTCCAACAATCCCTTCCGGGAAAGGAATAAGGACAACAAAAATGTATCCTCTGATTTTTTCTCTCTCTCTCTTCCTTTCCTGAATTTCAATACAAGACCCAAGAAAAACAAAAAAGTGAATTTAACAATCGAAACAAAAAAACATATAAAATTGTTCTCACTGCCTTAATCTAATTCTAAAATTAACCCAGTTCTTGTCTCTCCCCCTACCCCCTGACCAACTCGAACACACACAAACGCAAAAACACACGGTGTCTCGCACAGTACCTGACCGTCGAAAAACTGCTGTTGTCGTTCTCACCACCGAGTCCAAGGTTCCAAATCACTGGCGCCGACACCCCACTCTGCTCACACCTGGAAATTCCTCCCTCGCAGGCCTCAGGGTTCACCTCCGTCTCACAGAGCACATCAAACCAGAATGACCAATTCAATTAAAAAAAATTGTCATCGTGTCATTTTCCATCCCTTCGCCCACCTCAAACTTGGCCTGAAGAGATCTGCCCTCTGGCGATGTTTCTCGAAGTTTTCTCTTCTGTCTCTTTTGCTCTCACGAGAGATTCCTTTTTATTTTTCGAGGCTTATAGCTCGCTTGTGTGTGTCCGCGCTGGTGCTGGATCAGCATAAATCTACTGATATCCGGTCTCGCATTTCACTGTGGTCATCTTATTTACTCTTCTCTAAATAAAAAAGGAATACTCTCTCCAAATCGATATAAAACCCTGAGGCCCGGGCCCGCCTCGTTACAATAGAATAGAATAGAATAGAATTTAATTTATTTGGCCCTGAGGCGCACGCCTCCTGAAGCCCACATTGAGTACATAGTAAAAATTATCATTATCATTTAATTTAAACATCATGTACATTATTATTACGGGTCTACATTTTTACAAATTTACATCATGATTGGCGCGAACACACACATACATGCTCCACCCCTATTCACCTGCCCCCCAAAACGCACACGTGACCTCCCTCTAGATCTACAGGTAATAAAATAAAATAACAGGACACTCATCCCGCTCATTCCTCATCGCCTCTGCTACGCGTGAAATCTCGATCGAAACACCGCGAACGTCCGTGACCTTCTGATATTCAAAGGTATGGAAATTCCATAACCTCATAAATGTCGCCGTCGCATGATGCGGCACCTGCAGGTCACTCTCATTTTCCCGCAACCGCCACAGAAGCCCTCAGGGTCGTCTCTCGCGCAAATAACCCTGCTCGCCTCTCTCCAAAAGGCAATACACATAACACCCCATATGATATTCCATTCTTTTATTTAATCTTAGTCATTTTAGGTTATTGTAATGGGGCGTTATGTGTTGATCACTACGAATGTCACCGACAAATCTGACGCACGAGTTAAATACTCGATCGAGAACCCCTCAACGCCCAGCAGACATGTCGCAATAGACGAGGGACAATGAGAGAACTCGATCACAACCATTTTCCTGATAGCGAATGGCAGGCAGTCTACTCTTCTTAAGCAGGTATAAGGTTTTATAAACTCCCCGGGACACGTTCATCGCCTGGTCATTCCAACTTAATGTTTTGTCGAAAATAACTCCCAAGTTTCTGACCGTGTCCGAGTACTCAAGTCGCCTGCCATCAACCAAAATCGGTGGGTCATCCGGAAGCCTACTAATATAGTTTCTACATCCCATATCGTTTTATCGAGATTTACAGTCAATTTCTTATCCCTCGCCCACTCGCATATGCTATTTACATTCTCGTTTAATTTGACCAAGCTCTGAGAAGGGTCCCGAAAGATATATCTGCTGATCGTCCGCGTATAATTGATATCTGGAATACTTGATCCTCCGACTGACATCCCCTATAAATATTGATAACAAAAAGGGCCCGAGCACAGAACCCTGCGGGCACCAGAACCTACCGGCAATATACCGGAGCTACATCCATCTGAGTCCATGACTTTCTGGTCTCGATCAGCAAGGTAAGTCAGCCATAACACAGCTGCTCTTGAGAGATTCATTCTGCATAATCTTTCGTTGGTCCACCATGCCCGATGGGGGGGGGGTCAGGATGATTTCTCCCCCTCCCCGACTAATAGGGCAGTATAAGGCGTTTAATGAAATATGACTAGCCAGTCCGCCCTCCTGGACCACCCTCGGATTGGCTCGGGCCCGCCATTTCTTTATTAAGTGCCGCAATTTTTCATTCAATTCGTTTCAGGCAATAAAAAATGCAACCCTCAGATCTTAAAGCATTTTAGATATATCCCTATAATAGCGGATATTCTGCCTGTTTTGTTTCTCTTGATCCGAGTTCCATATCTCAGATCTCTAAGGAAAATTTTTTTTTTTTATTTGAGGGAAAAGCCTAAATTATGGCATAAAAACCCTAAATTGCCTACAAAAAAAATCATTCCCCACAACTGATATGCAAATTTTGTATTTTTATATAATTTTGTATATGTTTATATATAACAACTCTATCTGCATCTCAATGGTGTGCATCTTGAGATTGCCAATAATGTAAGATCTGATGTTTTTTATAATTTAAAAAATATTTTATGTTGTTGTATTACAATTATTATTTATGCTCATTTCAGCTCTAAAGAACTGATGATGGTTTTTTATCTAATTAAACCCGAAACGTTTTCTGATTGGAGATTTTTATTCGATAGAGGCTCCTTTTTTTGGCTGACATCCTCTCTTCCTTCATCATTCTAATTGCTGAACAGCCACTTCTATTATCAACAAAATCATTCCCCGTTTATTTACCCCTGGTGCATCGTGCACGGAGGCACGCACCAACCCCAAGTACCGGTATCTAGCTCGAGAGCCATCAACCCGGTTCCAATGTTGGGAGTGAGAGGCCCTTCACCTCTCTACTCCATAAAAATCAGTCCCTCTCGGGACTGGTATCTCTCTCTCTCTCTTCCCTAATCCTCTAAGGAAAAAATTTTTAGCAGGCTTTAATTTTTTATAAAGTAAGACAAAAATCAATTCTATCAAATAAATGGGAAAATTATGATGTTATTTGAGGTTCGAGAAATTCTCTATTGAGCAACGCAGCTAGTTTTTGTTTCAATTTTTATTATTCAATATAAAGTGCCAGGGCCAACGTTTCGGTCGCATATAGGACCATCATCAGGGCTAAAATACAACAGATAAAATCAAACATAGATCACAAATTCTTCTTAATTGCACATTACATAATTTATTACAGTATTATTATATGAAACATTTACCCAAGCCATTGTCATTGTATCATTCCTCATGGTCATATTGGTCAAAGAAATTATTACCAATGCAATAGACTCAATGACCAAATTATTAGAACAGTGTGTTATTATGGACTGAGATCGAGTGAATGAAAAATATTTCTTTTACATACAGTTAAATAATAGATTTTTATCATTTTAGTTATTTTTAATCAGAATTAATAAATCGTATTATATAATTAGAAATAAAGGAAGAAAGAAAGAAATATTTTCAATTAGCATATAAATAGCCTTTTGATCAATTTAACTCAACTATTTTACAATCCAGAAATATTAATTTATCAAATTTATTAAAGGACATTTCGATAGGACCGAATTGTGGAATTGAAGTCTTGCTTGAAATTAACAGTTTGATTTATAAATATAAATATATTCACAAGAACCTCTCTCACTTTGACGGGACCGAAATTTTGGCTTTTGAATCAAATAAGTTTAAGAGAGAGGTTCTTGAGAATATATTTATATTTATAAATCAAACTGTTAATTTCAAGCAAGACTTCAATTCCACAATTCGGTCCTATCGAAATGTCCTTTAATAAATTTAATAAATTAATATTTCTGGATTATAAAATAGTTGAGTTAAATTGATCAAAGGCTATTTATATGCTAATTGAAAATATTTCTTTCTTTCTTCCTTTATTTCTAATTATATAATACGATTTATTAATTCTGATTAAAAATAACTAAAATGATAAAAATCTATTATTTAGCTGTATGTAAACGAAATATTTTTCATTCACTCGATCCCAGTCCATAGTAACACACTGGTTCCAACAATTTGGTCATTGGGTCTATTTGCCGTTGTTAATAATTTCTTTGATCAATATGACCATGAGGAATGATACATTGACAATGGCTTGGGTAAATGTTTTATATAATAATACTGTAATAAATTATGTAATGTGCAATTAAGAAGAATTTGTGATCTATGTTTGATTTTATCTGTTGTATTTTAGCCCTGATGATGGTCCTATATGCGACCGAAACGTTGGCCCTGGCACATTATATTGAATAATAAAAATTGAAACAAAAACTAGCTGCGTTGCTCATTAGAGAATTTCTGAACCTCAAATAAATCATATCAGCTATATACCTCAACTAAATCTAATTCAAGAAGAGCGAAAATTATGATGTTATGCGTGGAAACTGTAGAGATGGCAGAAAGAAAGATAAAAAAAAAGAGACAGGAGACCTAATTAATTATTAAAAGACTCTGTCAGCAAAAGCTCTTAAGAAACTATGTCAACAGAAAATAGAAGACCTAACCTAGCACATTTCAATGACGAAAGAATAAAACAAATTAGACAATTTTAAGTAGAACATCAACAAGGATGACACCCGTCACCTCTCCCCCGGGTGCGCTCTAGGCCAGGTGGCCAAAAAGACTTACATTCAGAACCTCGTCTACACCGAATCCTTGTCGGTCGGCGGTCTGGTCGTTGGGGTCTGGTGGTTTGGGTCTGACCATTTGGAGTCCTATCGTTGAACTTAGAACATTCGATCTATCATATGCTACTTCGGCCCAGTCCAATCGTCCTATAGACAATCTTATCATCCCTCCATCCTATCATTAATCCAACCTATAAACCATCACATCACCTTTACTCTTGTTAAATATTTATTGTTATTAAAACCTAAAAAGCAAACATCTCTTTCATTCAAGTCCCTAATTCCATTATCCTGGGACGTACAAGTGTGTGTGTGTCCCTCTACTCACGTCAAGTGCCCATAAACTCTCTCTTTTGGGCACAACATTAAATAGTGCCAGGGGTGAGCACAACACTGAATTTTCTCGAATTCTTTGCGTTTCCTTTAATAAAATTATTTTATTTTTATTTTTTTTTTTTTTTGAGGTATGTCTTTGTGGCTGGAAGTTATTATTAAGGGAGTCAAAAAATTCAAGACATAGGCAGCCAAATTGTTTCTTTTTTGCCGTTCCAGGCTGACGTTTCGGCCACTGGTCTAGGCCATCTTCGGAGTTGAAATATTTTCGTACATTTTATTCAACATGTTAATGTGCCACTTTCTATAAAATATAAAAATATCTATATAATTACAATTTCATTTATTCTCGCCTCCGGGTATGTACTTTGTTAATCAATATTGTATATTATTGTAGATTATATAGATATTTTTATATTTTATAGAAAGTGCCACATTAACATGTTGTAAATAAAAATGTGCGAAAATATTTTCTAGCTCTGAAGATGGCCTAGACCAAGGGTCGAAACGTCAGCCTGGAACGCACAAAAAGAAACAATTTGGCTGCCTATGACTTGAATTTTTTTTGACTCCTTAATAATTTTTTTTTTTAAATTAGAGAAAATTATTATATTTTTACTTTCTCTTACCCTATATATGAAATATATAGAGAGAGAAAGTATTGTTTGTATTAGAGAGCTTAAATATATCTAGTCATGGCTTGTGTCCAATGGGGGGGGGGGGGTTTGAACCCCCAAATCCCCCCCCCCGTGGCTACGCCTATGTATCATTATATAGTGGTAGAAATTGAGATAAAAGGTTTTCTAAATCTGTGTAAAACCCCACTTTGGGCGGCCTATAGATAACCACCTATCTGCGCATCACCAACGTTCACCTCGATTGTAATGAATTCAACCAAAGATGTAAAATAGCCGTGTGGAAAGCGATAGAAAGGTGCCTCTAAAGCCGGAAAGGGAGGGGGGAGGAGTTATGGGATCCAGAGTTATAGAAGGATCCATGGCGCCGGGGGTCGAGGAGTGCTTGGGAGGATTAAAAGTTTTGTTTCTGGTAAAGGAAAAAAAAGGAAAAAAAAAAAAAAAAAAGGAAAAAGTTGTTTTTGGGAAAAAAAATAAAGATTTTTGTTGAGGCCTGGATTGGAATATAGGATCTCATCACAATAGCCCTCAGGAGAGGGAGTTGCTGTGACATCCTGTCCTGTGGAAGGGACGTATAGAAGTTCCCTCTCAGTGATGCATTCTTCGAAAGGAGTCGGTGCTGAGGGAGTCCCTCCTCAACTAGGACATCCTTCATAGCATAGAAGAGGTTGGATATAAGGAGCCGGTTGGAACCAGAAATAAGGATTAGTTCACTAGCTAGAGACGAAAGTAAGAGGAGGAGTTAGAGCTAGGAAATGATGTAACTTCACGGAGTGCCGGTAGATGGCCACGGTTGGGTTTGAGGTGTGTGTCTTCGTACACGAAAGCACCTCGGGTAAATAAACGGGGATCCCGATAGGAATTTCAAAAATAAAATAAAATAAATAAATAAAGATTTGGTTCGTAATTTGCGTTATCTTCTCTCCTATCAAACTTATGTATTTAATGTAATCATATCCTGGAACACAATAGACAACTCTATGAGGAGGCTACCTGTAACAAAACACCCTATTAGAACGTTACAGTGCTTTATAAACAGTGATATGATGTTAATTATTATAATGTGTATTTCAGGTCGATTATCCGTTTTATGATGAAGAGAACGCTTCTCTTCTGAGTTATCTCGTCTCTATTATAATACAATTTAGTGCGTTTATGTGGGTATACCTAGGAGTATCAATGGAGCTTTTCGTTCTTATTTACTTATTCCATTTATTTACCCTTTTGGACATGCTGTCCGATATTTTTCAACACTGGGATCCGAATTCTCAAATCATTCAAGCCAAATCAATTAAATTACACATTATTTTCATAAGGTACATTGAATAGCAAAAATTTTTCGTTTAAAGCACAAATATCTGAATAAAAACTTTCAACTTTTCAGATTATGGAGGCAAACAAGTAAATTTTACAATTTACTATTTTTCTGTTATGTTTTAAAAGTATTCTTTGCTTTTTGTGTATTTTTATTATCAATGAAATCTGTAAGTAAAAATAAAAATTTATGCATCTAATAAATAAACATTTAATAATATGATCTTTTTGAATTTTAGCAAAAAGATAATAGAGTTGACGTTATTTTGGCTACGTTTTTATTTTACGGCTCGCAATTTTTCTTAATTGCTTGGAGTATTGATCAAATCAAAACGAAGGTAAAGTAAAATATTGTAATTTAAATACTGTATTTTTATTATGCCTTTTCTGGCTGTAGGGAAGGTGAGCCCTCGGGGCTTGGCGTAGAGGTTAGCGTACTAACCTCGTATACCAAACGTCGCGGGTTCGGACCCCAGGCAGTCCGATGATTTTATTTAAGACAATTGGATACCAAATGGCTTAAATAAAAATGCCTAGACCCTAATATATATACATTCATAAATAACGGTTATCGTAAATGTCTTATATGGCCTGAGCTGCCGAAAAGACAGTGTGAATGTGTGTGTGAGTGTGAGTGTGAAGAGAGAAAAAAAGTGTGAATGTTTTTTTTAAAAAAAAAAACTTTGCCCATCAATATAGGTGCTGCTTCTCACTGGAAAATGGTTTTTTTTTTTTTGAACCAGGCCACATCACCAGGACATTGTCCAAAGGATTGGCTCAAGGGTCTATCTTGAGCCCGTTATTGTTTAATTGCTATACTTGTGATATTGCCTCTTGTATCAATTCGGTGTGTAAAATTCTCCAATACGCAGATATATTCTGCTCAAAAGAATTTCGAGCACTGCGCTGAGTCTGCGAACGTCATTAGTAAGTCTAAGTAGACATCTTGAAGGGATCTCTAGCACTAAATCAACTGTTTGTAATTTTACTCAGAAAAGAGCAATACTCCCGAATAATTTCAATATTGATAGGAATATGTTTCCCAATACTAGCCAAGGTGAAATACTTAGGAATAATCATGGACTCTAAACTGCTATGGAAAGCCCATATCTGGTCACTAAGGGAGAAATTGCTTAAAAGCCTTTCTATTCTGAGAGTTATCGCTAGTCGATCTTGGGGAGCCCACCCCCGATCTCTCTTACAAATCTACTATCAAGCATTAATTAGGTCGAGGTTAGATTATGGAAATTTTCTTTTTGGCTCTGCCTCCAACACGACTCTCCAAATTTTAGACAGGATCCAATATCAAGCCATTAGAATATGTATGGGCTACTTAAAGTCTTCACCTACTAACGCCATTTTGGTAGAGGCTAATGAACTCCCCCTTGATCTCAGAACTGAACTGATGGCTCAAAAAGTAAATATAGATTTTACCATCCAACTATAGAAGTAATAAGCGGCATTGAAAATAAATTTTATAATTCTTCGTTCTGGACGAAAGCGAAAATCCCGCCCCTTATCTTGGCATCTATAAATAATCGTAAGCTAAACATAGAACCTAAAAAATCTTCATTAGCCCCTCCCTATATATACTGGGAAGAAGTTTTACAAGATGCACTTCATTCGATTCGTTCGCTACTCTGTACCTCAACTAATGCTACACCTCACGAAAGGATGTTCTTTCATCAGCGTAGATCATCAAATGGTTTATCTTTACCGACTTGGTTATCATCTCCCGGACCTGTTTTTATGAAAAAGTTCCATCGTAAAACTAAATATGAACCTCTTGTAGAAGAAGTATATCTTCTGGAAGCTAATCCCGAATATGCCTTTGTAAGACTTCCTGATGGAAGAGAAACCACTGTGTCTATTAGACATTTAGCCCCTAGGGGAGAAGAAATGTTCTAACAATAAAGAAAAGGAAAAAGCAACCAAAGAGAATGACGAGGAAGATGAGAATTCTGAAGATAGTCTTCAAAACGGAAGCCCTGAAAGAAGTCCTCGAAACGGGTCCTCACAGAATGAGAATCCGAATCCATCAAGCAATCTACATTATACGAATTAAAAGAAGAAGGGGTGAATGTGATATATGTTTTGTATTTTACATGTCGTTGCTATTTTGATAATATTATTATTATTATAAAACTAACATTTAATGTTATTAAATAAAGTTGAATTTTGATGTTTTAAAGCCTTAAATTGAGGTCTCTTATTTAATTAGCATATTACAACTAGAAGCAAAATCGCAGACAGAGATTAAATATGACTAATTAAAATATCCCTTATTTATTTTTCACATTTTTTTGATAAGCTTAAAATGACGCTTCCACAGAGAGTAAATAATTGAAAAATGAAATTCCACACCTCAGAATAATTATTTATTCTATACTATTATATAAAAGACAATGTCTGTCTGTCTGTCTGTTTGTAAGGCTTAGATTCCGAAACTTCTGGACCGATTTTCATGGAGTTTTTTTAATGGGTACAGAATTTTCCGGGGGTGATTTTAGGCTATCCTTATATCAAATTAGGGTAGGGAACCTCCCTTTTAGGGGGTTCACAAATCTTCCATAGGAAAGCATTGGAAAACAGGTTCTAACTCGCTTCAAAAAAAATATATTAATCAAATATTTAAAATAAAAAATAAAAACTCTTCCTCATAATTAATTAAAATACATTTATCTGGACAACTCTTAGTCATATCATATTTATTTGAAAATGTTGATAAAAATGCCCAATTTCAAAAAGAAAAATTGTTGCAAAGGAAATATTTATTTTATTTATTATTATTTAGAAATTGAGAAAGCTGAGCTTACTTGTATATTAATGTCCATCTATACTATTATATAAAAGACAATCTCTGTCTGTCTGTCTGTCTGTCTGTCTGTCTGTCTGTTTGTAACGCATAGACTCCGAAACTACTGGACCGATTTTCATGGAGTTTTTTTTTAATGGGTAGGGAATTTTCCGGGGGTGGTTTTAGGCTATCATTATATCGAATTAGGGGTAGGGAACCCCCCCTTTTTAGGGGTTATCAATTACCCCATAGCAAAGCATTGGAAAACAGGATCTAACTCGCTTTATGAAAAATATATTTATCAAATCTTTAAAATGAAAAATAAAAACTCTTCCTCCCCCTAACAATTCGACATTTGAAAAGATTTTTCCGCTCTGCGCCCCCCCCCCCTAAAATTTTATTTTTTTTATTTTTCATTCGATTTTAATAAAATTTAAAATCACGCTTTCTTAGGGTGTAAATAATTGAAAAATGGTATTTTAGACCCCAGAAAGTTCAATCACCCCCCTGCCCCCCCCTGAAATTTATTTTTCATTCGATTTTAATAAAATTTAAAATGTCGCTTTCTTAGGGTGTAAATAATTGAAAAATGGTATTTTAGACATCAGAAAGTTCAATCACCCCCCTGACCCCCCCTGAAATTTATTTTTCATTCGATTTTAATAAAATTTAAAATGACGCTTTCTTAGGGTGTAAATAATTGAAAAATGGTATTTTAGACCCCAGAAAGTTCAATCACCCCCCTGACCCCCCCTAAAATTTATTTTTCATTCGATTTTAATAAAATTTAAAATGACGCTTTCTTAGGGTGTAAATAATTGAAAAATGGTATTTTAGACCCCAGAAAGTTCAATCACCCCCCTGCCCCCCCTGAAATTTATTTTTCATTCAATTTTAAAAAAATTTAAAATGTTGCTTTCTTAGGGTGTAAATAATTGAAAAATGGTATTTTAGACATCAGAAAGTTCAAACACCCCCCTGACCCCCCTAAAATTTATTTTTCATTCGATTTTAATAAAATTTAAAATTACGCTTCCTTAGGGTGTAAATAATTGAAAAATGGTATTTTAGACATCAGAAAGTTCAATCACCCCCCTGACCCCCCTAAAATTTATTTTTCATTCGATTTTAATAAAATTTAAAATGACGCTTTCTTAGGGTGTAAATAATTGAAAAATGGTATTTTAGACATCAGAAAGTTCAATCACCCCCCTGCCCCCCCCTGAAATTTATTTTTCATTCGTTTTTAATAAAATTTAAAATTACGCTTCCTTAGGGTGTAAATAATTGAAAAATATATTAATCAAATATTTAAAATAAAAAATAAAAACTCTTTTTCATAATTAATTAAAATACATTTATCTGGACAACTCTTAGTCATATCCCGAGACGCCGCCCGCCAGGGCTAGCGGGGTAGGGTTGCCGAAGGCAACCCTACCGCAGCTAGTATTACATATATTAAAGCCGCCTCAAGGGCGTAATCTGGCCCTGTTGGCGCGGTCTCCTCTTGTCTGCCTTCCTCGTTTGATTAATTTCCATGCTTGCCGGCCGGGTCGGGGGTTCTGGGGTTTGGCTGCGTTCTTGAGCTTGATTTCTGCCCTACTATATTGTTTTCCATCCGTAGCTTTCATTGTTTTAATTTTTGGATGCCTATCTGGGACTATCAAGTTTGGTTCATTTATGTGCCTGGCGGCGGTGATCGAGTTGGCTGATGCATTTCACGCCGTCTATAATGAGTGACATCCTTAGGGTTTGCCATGTAAATGCCCAGTCTCTCAGTGCACATATAGATGAATTTAGCCATCATTTCACTTTGAGAGATTTCCATCTCATTTCTGTCAGTGAGACTTGGCTTTGTTTTGTTTTATATCAATTGTATAAACTTTTTTTATGCTCCAGGAGGCGATTGCCTCAAAGCAAAATAAATTTTTCTTTCTTTTCTTTCATATCCCGAGACGCCGCCCGCTAGGGCCTAGCGGGGTAGGCAACCCTACCGCAGCTAGTATATATATATATATATGTATTTGGGTTAAACCCTATGGCCTCTGGCTAAGGAGAAATAAATAAAAAAAAAAAAAACCTAGCCCATCAACCGTAGGTTGAACAGGTAAAGTTAATGTTATTGTAAAAAAAAATCGACATTTTTCTGAAGCTGCCAAAATGCGTTTTGAGGTCCCCTGAATCCATTTAAAATGTTTTTGGAATGATGTCTGTGTGTGTGTGTGTGTCTGTGGTAATATTTATCGTCAACGAAAAATCAAAAACTACTCTCTTAAAACGAATTAGTAGAATTTTTACTAATTCAAATAGTAGGTAAGAAAATTACACCAAATTTAGTCATTTTGAGTAGAACCTACTAAGATATTTAGTAAATTTATTGGTTACTTTTAGATTAGTTATTTTTGACTAATTCAAAAAGTAGTTCATTCAATTCCCGCTGGCTAGAGAGAAGCCAACATGGCCGACCAGCTGTTTGATCGGTTCCTTAATAAAGACATTTTTGGCAATATAAGGTTTTATTTAAGTAATAATAATACAAATAAATAATAATATTGAGATAACTTGTATTTTTTGTTAAAAATTGCAGGAAATATATGTTAAGTCAAAACAAATAGATTCCAAATTTTTTTAAATTAATAAAATATTATTTTTTAAATAGTCAATTAAGAAATATTTTTACTTAAAATTTAGTAAATATATTTCTTGATATAACGATAATTAGTTTTATTAAGTTTATTTAGAAATAAATTGCTGGGAAGGAATATAGTAACATTCAAGTAAAAAGCATTGTTAACATCAGCGACATACTTATATAGCAAATAACAGAGAAGTAATAGTAAGTCAAGTTTAAGTTGGTTCGACTAGAACTCGAGTCAGTAAACACAAGTTAAGGTCCCGGTGTCATCGCACCTTATTTCAGATATCTTAAACATTTATTTTTTTGGTCATTATTTTTTTAAAAATTTACTTATTCAATTGGTGAATTTTTCATATTAATAATTTTTACTAATTGAAAAAGTGGATATCGACTATTTACGGGTGGTCTACTTTGCACATCTTAAAAAAGTGACTATACACTATGAATTAGTAGTTTTTTACTAATTCGTTTTTAGAGAGTATTTGTTCAATTGTTTTGAAATTTTGCACACATAAACTAGAGGTAGGGGCCAAGAACTGAAAAGCTTTTGGTAAACATCGGACCATTAGGGGGCGCTCTAGAGGGGGGCCAATATTTTTTTTCTTACATAACCTATAATTTTTTTTATATAATCAGAAACTAGACTTTCTCCCGAGTAAAATGATATATAATATTTATCTCCTAATTTGTCATAAATTTGTTAAAAAATCATTTAAATTCGAAAATTATGCATAGCAACAGAGCAAAATCAAAACAAATAAACAAACGCGTTGCGTTATTTCTTTGAATAATGGGGGGGGGGGGGGGCAAAGTTGTGCGCTCGGCTTAGTCCGACTCTTTATTCAATTTTTTTTTTTTAAACTTACGCTTTTTCTCACAAACACTCACTCAGTCTATTTGGCAACTCAGGCCATACAAGACCTTGTACGATAACCGTTATTTGAATATATATGTATATTTGGGGTGCAGGCATTCATATTTAAGTCATTTGGTATCCAAAAGGCTTAAATAAAATCATCGGGCTGCCTGGGATCCGAACCCCCCGACCCTTGGAATACAAAGCAGGCGCGCTACCAACTACCTAAACGAATTTAATAATAAAAAAAACTTTCCCTCTCTTGGCGCCTTCAAAACAATTTATTTTCTGTTCCAGCATAAAAACCTGGCATTCAATATCTATGAGAGTGAATGGTATAATTGTCCGAAATCCTCAAAGGTCTTTGTGTTGTTGATTACGCAGAGAAGCCAGCAAGAAATTAAAGCCTATGCGAGTCCCTTCATATCCGTCGATCTAAAGTTCTTCTCTGAGGTGATTATCAATACAAAATTGAAGGATTTGCAGGCGCAGCTATTTCTTTACGTCTAAACGACATGTTGGCGCAACTGCAAACCCCTCGAAATCTACAAACGAAGCAGTTAACATTTAATTTCTCTGATAAGAAGCAGCTACATTCAATATATACAAAATATTTTTATTTTTTTCAGTTGGTACGATTTACATATTCTGTCTACACTCTCGTCTCCACTCTAATGGATTGAATAGAAAAAATTAAACTAATCTATGGCAAAATATTTCGCTTTATATAAAAAAAGCTGACAAGAGTCGAATAGACTTGCCTTCGAACACTTCCCTATTTGCATATCCGCTGATATAATGTGGATGGCGACCACGAGTTACACAAGCTGAGGCTGGCTGGCATTACCTTTCTACACTCCCTAGACAAGTTTGTGTTTCTCAGCTACAGTGGCCAAGGACAGAAGAAGATTAATTTCTGAATATTAGCAAGAATTTATACTTTCCTTGGCGAGTTCCTATCTCACATCCAATTAAATCTGACAACTTGACTAAATTTCGGGAAATGAACAGATCCGGAAGACATCATCAAGACCGATCTCTACCTATGTAGATTATCCCCTTTATTACTTTCTCTTACCTCTGTATATATGTTAATATATAGAGAGAGAAAGTATTGGATTCATGTCAAAAATTCGATGTCGAGATTTTGATGGATATACACGTTTTGAGGTCCCCTGAATCCAAAAAAGTGGTTTTCGCGACATGGTCTGTCTGTCTGTGTGTCTGTGTGTGTGTCTGTCTGTCTGTGAACAAAATATCTCAAGAACGGAAAGAGCTAGGAGGTTGAAATTTTATATTTAAGTTAGGCACCCCCATGGGACGTGACACGAAGCTTTTGAACAAAATCGGCCAAAGAGTACTAGTACTTTACTGATGCACTTTTTCAGTTTTTTTCGATTTTCTCTAAATTTGCTCCAACGATTTTTTTTTAAATTCAAAAATCAATTATTTTTTAGATTCTCAATAAAATGTATATTCTCATTTTGTGATTGAAATCTTCTGAAGACCACTTTACTCTTGTTCTCCATAGAAAAGATAGGAAAAATGGTTGCCATGGTAACAACATATAAATATTTTGCCATACTTATAAATTGTACATCTTGAAAATCGAATGTACCTTACTGTCGGGAACTAAATATATGTCGACACAAAAAATCTGGTGTGACAAGCACAGAACACAACTTTTGATTACCGAAGGTAAGAGAAAGTTGTGTGCTGTGCGCCAGTCACACCAGATTTTTTTATTTTTATATTTTTCAAAAATAAATAATAAATATATGTTTAATAAAATAATCAATTTGAAAAATTTACAATCTAATGTTATTTGGTTTTTTTTTTCTTTCCCTCCAGTTTCCACGTTCAACTGTAGGATAGTTTAAGAAAAATTAAAAAATTACTATTAAAGATTATTTAATTTTTGTATACGATGCTCAAAATACTGCATTATTCAATTAACAAATCATTGAAATAGATAAAAGACTATTCACAAATATTGTCTCTGATTAATTCCTTATTTTATGTACTATATCAATCATTTATAAACGTTATTGATTAAAATATATATATAGCCTCTCAATAAACTCTTTTTTTTTCCTTTCCAAGGTCAGACAGCAAATAGAGTCTGATCAATAAAACAATTCCACTCTTTTTATATCCCTGCAGGTGCGTCACTCCTCGGATCCACGAAATAGTAAGATCGAGCGTCATTGAAACGATTATGTTAATATACATTTATCGGATATAAACTAGGTGATATGTTTAAAGTTTTACACGTATTTCGATATCACTGCCATCTTCAGAAGAGAAATATCAACTCAAATTAAAATCAATATTTATTTAAATTTATATTAACATTTTATTGGAATTGCAATCGGATTTAATCTTTATAAGAATTTCTGGGTCCATATAACAAGAACTCAACGAAATTGGAGAGCAAAA
Organism: Euborellia annulipes; assembly: GCA_023213315.1. Classification (NCBI taxonomy): domain Eukaryota; kingdom Metazoa; phylum Arthropoda; class Insecta; order Dermaptera; family Anisolabididae; genus Euborellia; species Euborellia annulipes. Next base: position 67,182 of record JAKCPI010031059.1, read on the forward strand.
TTATTAAATTGTGATAAATGTGTAAAATTACTTAGAAATAGTTGGAAGGCGGAATTATCTATTCTTTGCCTGAACGCCTGGTGCATAGGCATCATTGGGTGATGAGACGGGAGGCGTGGCAGCCGACGGTAGGCGGCGCTACGAGGGCGGAGCTCCGTTATTGGTGGGGGAGGATCCGAATAACGCCTCTATATTCAATTACACTTATATAAATATTATAATATTATATATTGTCTAAATGATAAAATGTTTATTGGGAACAATGTAAAAATTCGTTTGAAATCAGGAAATAGACGTTGTAACGTTAAAAGACCAGCGCCTGTGTAGACGACACAGCGAATTTTTAACAAGTTATTAGTTTTAATTTTGAATAAATTTGCCCTTTTCGGCGTCCCCCACCCCCAGGGGGCCGGCCCTGATCTTCACTAATTTGTACAGAATAAAATTTAGAAAATGTTTTATTTCATGCGAAGACGAAAAAAATGGACCTCTTGTTCTTTTAGAAGTATAAATAAAGATATCAGATTCAAAAAAATATTTTTTTTAATAATATATAATAAAGTTAGTGCCCGTGAACCTATGCTCCAAGAGGATACATTAGCTTCTCGTGGATAGGGTTCGCTTTTTAATTCAATTGAAGTCCATTTTTTTCGACCAGTGAGTGTACTTGTGTTTTTTCTTTGCTCACGTTTTTGTTCATAATTTCGTTAATAATTAACAGATTTTTATGACTGAGTGATTTTTAGAAAGCCAAAGAGCTATAGAATATCGTAAATATATGTTTTTTTCATTCAGGGATATCTAAAATTGTATTAGGGGTGACCAAAGCAAAAAAAATCTTGAAAATTTCGATTTTTTAAAACTTTAAGCCGTTTGCGGCACGTCTAAATGACCTCCGATTGGGATGAAACTTAAAATTTATATGTATTCTAACTATCTGCATATTTTTACGGGGTGCGGCGTTAAAAATAATTTGAACATTCTTAATAAAAGCCGTTTTAGAGCCCATTTTCAATCAAAATCTATTTTGCTCTATATCTCTAAAACTGTGCCTGATGGAAAAATTCTAACTACATATCTGAATTCAGAATGAAAAAATGTACTAGGTTCACTTATCAGATTTCTTGTGAAAAAAACCTTGTCGACTAGTGTAATTGGTCACCAATTGATATTGTCATAAAAAATAGTAAGTATAAAATGAAAAGAGTTTAAATTAAAAATCCGACCTTCCTTAATGACTAGTTAATTTTTGATAGTGAAATAATTTGTCTCTAAATAGACGATTAGTCAATACTAGACTATTTAATTTTAAATAACTTTTGTGGTTTAATTTGATAAATGAATAAATAAAGAGTTTCAATGTTTTCCAAATAAGACGTTTTTTTTGTTTCTATTTAAAATATCACCTGGCGGGAAAGTATTGATTTTTATGTATTCTTTGTGGTTTCGTTAATAAATAAATAAATAATTTCAATCTGTTTGGATTTGTTTAAATGTCACCTTGCTGGTGCAATTAATAACACAGGGGAACAAAAAAGACTTTTATTTAAAGCTATTCCTGGGTATCAGGGTAGCGATGATTCCAAAAATACCATATTTTTGCAGACATTCTTTTTTAATGCGCCTAGTCGGAGGGCTCCGCCCCCTGGACCCCCTTAGCTGCCTGCGGCAGACCCTCGCCTTTTCTTTTTTTTTTTTTTTTTGTATTAAAAAACACTCACATTTTTTTCTCATTCACACTAACACACATTCACCAAGGGCGGATACAGGGGGGGGGGGGTAAAGGGGGTAATTACTCCCTACCCCCAAGATTTGAAAGATTTGCAAAAAAAATTATTTTTAATCTTAAGGAAACGGATTTGCAGCCAGGAAAATAAAAAAACTATTTCGTTTCTTTCGGTCGACGTTTCGGACGCCAATCGCGTCCTTCCTCGGGACCAAAGATTGTTAGAAAGCACACATAGATTTTGTTGTGGCATACATAAAATATTTGAACAATATTGATATAGCATCTTTTTTGTATAAGGGAAGAGCTCTCTGTGCGTTATTTTTTCCAATTCATGTGTGCTTTCTAACAATCTTTGGTCCCGAGGAAGGACGCGATTGGCGTCCGAAACGTCGACCGAAAGAAACTAAATAGTTTTTTATTTTCCTGGCTGCAAATCCGTTTCCTTAAGATTAATAAATAACAGCCATTCTACACTTTTATTATTTTTAATGTAAAATTTTAAAAATGAATACTTAACTTGTATTTATATTCTGGCAAACAAGTACAGAATGCGCCTTTAAATTATCGAAATTAAGAAAAAATTGTCTGCTGTGCGATCAGTCACACCAGATTCCCCCCCCCCCCTCTCCCGAGAAACACCTCTGAATCCGCCCTTGAAATTCACACAGTCTTTTCGGCAACTCAGGCTATATAAGACTTTATACGATAACCATTATTATTCAATATATATATATATATATATATATATATATGGACTCCGTTATGCAATAGTGTGTCAAGCGCCAAAAAAATTCAAAATTGAGTTAAGCACGGAATATTGTTTTAAATGCTTTAATTAATAGTATTTTTTATGAAATATGTCCTAAAAAAATTTATATTTATTATTATTATTATTATTATTAACTTATATTGTATTTTTGTGCGTGCACATATACAAAGATGAGTACAATGCGTTATACAGTCAATTCATAAATTTATAAGTTATATAAATCAATCCACAATACAACAAATTATACAATAATCATGGTCACCACCCATGTGCGTATGTCCCATCTGCCAGAAAGTCCATCACATCACTTACTCATTTATGACAAACGATCTAATTCGCATTGCTGAGCTCATAAAGTTATAGAGAGACTTTAAAGAGACCTCCGACAGACCGACACACACCGAGATAAGCTCATCCAGAGTGGTTGCCTCTCCAATCTCCCCAAGGTGGTGGCTTCTCAGCGGCGAGTAGATGGGGCACTCCGACACAATATGTAGCAGGGTCTCACTTCGATGTTGATTACACATGGTGCAATTTTCTTCTTGATTTATCTTATAAATGTTGTTATTTAAGTAGAACTTTAGGAATCGCTTGCTGCTTAGTTTTATCTGGGCAAAAAACTTCTTTAGGTTAAACCTAATGTGCCAAAGGAGATAATCTTGTGTTGTCTCGCAAGATGTACGCCGCTCGAAGAAACGGTCCATACGTTGTCTGATGAATAAATTCTAAGTCCCTATCCAACAGTGTCTTCTCACATCTCGCCAATCCGGTTCTCAGCACATCTGTCACCGCACGTGGACACCTCAAATCCAAGCCCTCCATCCCAACCAGACACAACAGCGAGCGAACCTGACCAACCCAGTTATATCTAGTGTCGCCACCTTCCTCGTCCTCTAGCAATCTCAGAAAACAAATCCTCGGAAACCTCCCCCCCCGAATCCTCAACCATCTCAAAGTCGCCCCGAGAATCCGCAGCACCAGCCCCATCTCACCCACCTCGAGCCTGACAGCCGCATCGGGAGTGGTTCGGGAGAGGTTCAGCAGTCTTTTGAAAAAATTTATCTGCACTCTCTCAACCACGTCCACATATCTGATATTTAATGTTACTTGCACAATTGACAAGAAAAATCTATATATAATCTAATGAAAACAAAAAACTTTATTGTTGATTTTCTCAAAACTCGATGTTTGGTCTTTGACACACCATTGCATAACAGGATGCATATATATATATATATATAGGGCAGGTTCAGCCAAATAAAAAGCCTTTATATGCTTCTCGACTCCGGAGACGTTTCGAGACAAATTTAA
>JAKCPI010031060.1:0-147119 GCA_023213315.1 Euborellia annulipes
TTTACCAAATCTCTATATATTTTGGATAAAAAAAAATCCTTGCTTAATTGATAAAAATTAAAAATCACCATTTGAATAAAGTAATTTTTTATTTTTAGCCGCTTAGACTTTTTTGTTTTTCGTTTTTTCTTTTGAATGACTGCCAGAATTGAAAGGAAGAAGCTGTAGCCTGGGGGGGGGCAAACGGGTAGAAGGTACTCAAAAAAAAGGGTATGTTGTTATTTCTAGATAGACAAAGAAAGAAAACAATCAACAAAAAATGCTTTTCGTCATTATTTATCTAAATACTCTTACATTTCAATCCCTGATGAAACAACCTCTTTTTTAAAACTAATCATTAAATCAACAGACCTCAATCTTTTTTTAGTTGCTCTATTCAAATTTATAATATGGAATATTCCATTTTATTTACAGATTTGTTTTCAATATTTTAATATAAAAACTAAAAATAGGCTATTATTTATTAATAAAGAAAGACAGGCATATTTATTTGGTATCCAAATGGCTTAAATAAAATCATCGGACTGCCTGGGATCCGAACCCGCGACAATCAAAAATATTACAATGGTTATTATTACTTTCTCGTATAGAATATAAAGAGAAAGTATTGTAATCGTCAAAAAATTCGACTTCGAGATATTGTTGATTCTTCGCGTTTTACACTTCCCTGAGTCCAAAAATACCATTTTGGGCATTATATCTTTTTTTTATTATTATTTTTTAGGCTCCTGACCAACGGTCTTTCTGCCAGTTTCATAAAATACATAAAAAATTATATACATTTAAAAAACATATAAAAAAAACCTTTAACAATAACATTATACAAAGAACATTATTAAAAGTAAAAGTCCTAATAAGAAAAGCATATTACAAAATAAATATTTCAAAATTCTGTAGCGTGGAGTATTGCAGCTGTTATATGGAGATTTTGAAGCTATTGATGAAGTTGGCTATGGCTTTGATGACGGCATTATATGTGTAAATATAGGAAATATTATATATATAAAGATTATATTTTGTTACCATGGAAACCATTTCTCCTATCTTTCCTATCAAGTACAAGAGTAAAGTGTGCTTCAAACAATTTTGAGAATATACATTTTAAAGTGCATCTAAAAGATAATTGATTTTTAAATTTTAATAAAATTCGTTAAAAAGAATTTTGAGAAAATAGGAAAAAACTGAAAAAGTACATCACTAAAGTACTAGTACCTTATGGCCAATTTTGACTAAAAGCTGATTTTCACGCTTCAGAGGGGTGTCTATTTTAAATTTAAAATTTCATTCTTGTAGCTCAATTCCTTCATGCTTTAACTTAAACACAGACAGACATACCCATACACACACACACACACACACACACAAGAGAGAGAGAGAGAGAGACAGACCATGTTGCCACATCCACATTTTTGGACTCAGGGGACCTCAAAACGTGTATACCCATCAAAATCTCGACATCGAATTTTTGACATGAATCCAATACTTTCTCACTATTAGCCCCCTATAGGCCTATATCTTAACATAAATATATAGGTGAGATAAAGTAAAAATATTTCATTTTATGTTTGGTTACTTAAGAGTATTTATATTTTCCAAAATAAAAAAAAAAAAACAGAAATTAAGCTTATTATTATTAGGCCTATGCATTAACTTTTGAGTTGTAGGAGGGAAAAAATGTTGAATCGGAGCCAATTCCGGGGTCTATTTTAAAATGCCAACTCTAGACAAAATTTATTTAAAGATTATTATTATTATTATTATTATTATTATTATTGTTAAACAAATTATTTTGAATGTGAAGGACTGATCCATTAGAAATAATAGGGTTTAGTCGAAATATTATGTAGGCCTATATAAAAAACACTAGGTCAAGATTTATAAAAGTAATCTTTTAACACTTATTTCGACGCTCTTATTTGCTCTTTCGAAGTGATTTATCAACCAACGATGCCACAAGAAAGTCGAAATACTTATTTGGTATTAAAAAGTTATTTTTTTTTTATAAATCATTATAATCAAGTGTTTTTAATTTTTTCTTAAATAAAGTATTGCATTTTGTTTATTCCCTTGGTATTAATTAATTTTTTTTCTTGTTTCAGGTGAGTCTTACTCCTCTTCTTAAATCACTTACTTGGTGAGTTTTTGAAAACAAGATTTTCATTTTTATAAAATTGGAGCTCTTTTTGTGTCAAATATAAAAGGTTTTTGAGATATTGATACTAATCAGGGACGTAGCCAGGAAATTTTTCAGAAGGGTTTAGATGATTCCTTCCAAATGAATAAATTTTAATTAATTGATTTTTTTTTGGAATGGGTGTATAAGGTTCGAAGACCTATAATCACCAGCGGTCACATGCACCAGGAGGAATATAGTTAAAAAAAAATAAATAAATAAAGGATAAGCTTAAAAGGGGAACTACGGGAACTGAGAAGATGTCTTGAAAGTCTGAAGATTTTGATAGGTTTTGGGGGAGATAGACGCAGGGAGCTTGTTCCAATCACGGGAGGTCATGGGGACAAAGGAAGATTGGAATTGACTAGTTCTGTTAGTCGTGATCTGAACAGCATAGGGATGCTGGGAAGATGCCTCTCTTGTGTTCCGTGAATATGTTGCATTGGGTGGGATAATTGATTTTAATTCGGCAGAGCATTGACCATGGTAATACCTGTAGAAGAGAGATAGTGCAGACTATGATCTAGTGACTGTAGGGACTATATTTATAATTTCAACACTACCTTATATTTAACACCCTGTTTCTTTCTATATTTTCTTGAGATTTCGGGGTGAGTGGAAGAGGTAACCTCTCGGCCCTGATTCTAATGATACACGCTGAATGCTAAAATTTGAGGAATTTAAAAAATATTTTGACCTTGTTTAATTCATAGGCCAATATGTGGATTACCAACTTATCTTCATTTTCATTGATTATTTGTCACACCACTAATATCAACTTCGTTGACTCTCGAATTCATTGCTTGTTGACAACCGTAGATGTCCTAATTATCCAAAATTTCATTTCCTATTTGACTCAAAAATTTAAATATTTTCTAATAATTCTTTTAATGGTTGGTTCGACGCTCTTATCTTAACTTTAATTTCTCTTTGTTCCATTTTTTTTTTTTTTTTTTTTTTTTTTTGCGTATCGATGCTCGTTGTCTAGTTGCTCTATGATAAATACCAAACAATACAGTACAGTACAAAACTTCTACACCAAGGATTAGGCTAGTGGATAAAGTTTCGCAACAAAAAAAATGCGTGTAACATATTTTAATTGTTGGCTGAGACGCTTTAGGCCTAAATAAAAATTCAGATGTCGCCACAAGTGCCTAAAGTCCTCGATTTTAGAGCCTTGAGCTTAGGCAACCAAAATGCTTATCAGTCAGAAATCTTAACATTTCCAATCTCGAGCACATCAGACTGTAATTTTTTTTTGTCCGTGCTAGGGGTCAGGGGTTCGATTCCCGTTTCAAGAAATGATTTGAATAGAAAAATGGGGAGTTTAAATGCCGAATATCACCTTAAATTAAATTAAAAAATGGCTGCTAAATATGCTACATTAAACATTTTATGGGAGGGGGGATATGCCCTCTTTTTAATACGCAATGCTTATCCCGTTGAAAATAACATGACTTATATTAACTTAATAGATCATTTCCACGACCTGAATTATCATAAGTAAATTGAGTCGTAAATGCTTTCTTTTTAAATTTTACAACTTCACAGTAGAAAGGGGAACATTTTAAAGAGCTGGCCAGTTCGATCGACTGGGTGGGACATGCTACTGGTGTTGTTGACCCTGACCTATCCACCCTAACCCTATAAAACCCTCCGGGTTCCAAAACTGAGTAATCGATGAATGAGAAAAAGCTTGTCCTGGCCTTACTTCCCTTAACGTGAGGTAGGTAGGGACACCCGCCCAAGCAAAACCCTTTTGACGAAGGTTCTCTTTCTATTATTATTCTAATCAATAAAAATATCATGTTTTAATCAGGTAATAATTTCGTTTGTTTTTTTTTATTATCAAATACATTAAAAACATTCCATAATATTTTTATTTTCTCTGGGTATCTTCTTATTCCTATTTTTAAATTAATACCCAATAAGAAGAAATTTTATAGTCTAGTTTCATACATAAAAAATTTTTAGTGATTGAACCAATGTGAGATTGAGAGAGAAATTCTTCAAAAAAAATTTTTAATTAAAAACTAAACGCTTTTATTTAATTATTTATTTTAGGTAGAGGCAGCTTACTACTTTTATTTAAATTTCATTAAAAAGTGTAAAATAAAGCATTTTTTTTGTGGATATTCATTCAGGATTCGAAGGACGTTGAAGCCAGCCAGTAATTTAAATAAAAAATTTTATTTAATCTTCTGGCTGTAAAGTCCTTAGAATTCTGATTGTATTAAATAATATTTTAAATATATGAAAATTTAATAAATTAAATTAAAAACACTAGGTTATAATTTTCTAGGATTTATTAAAAATTAGGATTTTTAATTGAAAATATTTGAAATAGAAATTGAATTAATTTCAATGCCAGTCCTGATTTTAAATTTTTATCACAAATATTTTAAATTCATATAAATCAACTATTTTTTAGATGCTCTTTAAAAAGCATATCAGTAAATAGTCCAGTCAAATAAGCTCAAAAAAGAGGCAAACTGCGGAATTTTTCTTAACAAGCTGCAAATTGGTACACACCTTCGTTTTGGCATTCTAAAGACTGGGAAAAAAATCTCATATAATATCGTGTCTGCGTCACAAGATATTCTAAGTCAAAGGTCACCAAAATCGGTTTTTTGTGATTATCTCGTTTTCTATGGAAGACACGACATTTAAGGTTATTATAAAACTTGTAGAGTATAAAATTACCTACAATTTTCAATTAAAGCATTTTTTCGTATCTTCAACCGTTCTCGAGATAGAGCGCGGAGAGTGAAGCGTACGGTAGCGTAAAGGCGGGGCCAAGAATATATTTTATTATTTAAAGCTAATAATTCCATTAAAATATTGTTATTATTATTATTTATTCATTTTATTAATAAATTCATTTAATTGAAACAAGTACACCAGTATTTTATTTATTATTTATGAATAAGAAATTCATGTAATAGCGTTATGGAAACTACGGAGCTAGGTATATATTTTGATATGCTAAGTAATAATAATCTATTAAAATATGATTTTCATTATTATAATAACATTTATTAAGATCAAATACAAAATAGCGTAGACATAATTATTCTAGTTAGTCGACGTCTTCGTCATTGGGTTGCCCAAATTCAATGTCGATATCTTTAACATCATCCTCGTTATCTGTTACCGTTGTTTCGACAAGCTCGAGGACTTCATACACGTACTCGCTGTCTTCATCGAATTCATTTGGTATTGATGGGACTTTGAGGCATGCTTGGCCGTTAACATTGACTACAAAATGTGGAACATAGTAATCCTACTTTCAAAAAGTCCAACTTGGCTGGAAAAAGACTTGAAACCAGAGGAATGAAATTGGACTATGCAGAATGAAATTTTCCAGCCGATAACGACATTATTGCCACAACCACCGGAAGATTAGTTGACTATGATTTTTCGCAATTGCAAAAAAGACTGTGGCGCAAATTGTGTATGTAGGAAAGTAGGATTACCATACATTTTGTGGTCAGTGTAACGTTGGCCAAGCATGACTCAAGGCCCCATCAATACCAAATCATTTCGATGGAAACAGCGAGTTGAAACAACTGTTGACTACGCTATTTGATCTTGATGATAAATGAATAAAAAATAAAATTTAGGATTATACTATTTCATTCAACATTTTCACATATATTCCTCACCTATAAGTAATACATAGGGGGGCTATATAAATATTTTTTTTTTTAATTTATAAATTATTAGAATGATTAAAATCATATTTTAATAGATTATTATTACTTAGCATATCAAAATATATACCTAGCTCCGTAGTTTACATAACGCTATTACATGAATTTCTTATTCATAAATAATAAATAAAATACTGGTGTACTTGTTTCAATTAAATGAATTTATTAATAAAATGAATAAATAATAATTATAACAATATTTTAATGGAATTATTAGCTTTAAATAATAAAATATATTCTTGGCCCCGCCTTTACGCTCGTATACACCTGTATACGGGTGCGCGCTTGCACTCTCCGCGCTCTATCTTGAGAACGGTTGAAGATACGAAAAAATGCTTGAATTGAAAATTGTAGGTAATTTTATGCTTACAAGTTTTATAATAACCTTAAATATCGTATCTTCCATAGAAAACGAGATAATCACAAAAAACCGATTTTGGTGACCTTTGACCTCGAATATCTTGTGACGCAGACACGATATTATATGAGATTTTTTTCCCAGTCTTTAGAATGCCAAAACGAAGGTGTGTACCATTTTTCAGCTTGTTCAGAAAAATTCCGCAGTGAAATGCTAATTTGACTGGACTAAAAATCTTTCTTGAAAATCGTTTGAAGTAAGTACACTTTACTGATGTAGGCTAATTCAGTTTTTTTTTTTTTTTTCAAATTTTCTTTCCGTCTCTTCCTTCCATAGACCCAATCTTAACATATTAAAGGGCTAATTAAATGAAGTCAAAAATTGTTCGCATAGAGAAAGATAGTGAATCTCCTACTGATCTCTATGCGCATGCGTGGGCGAAAGCGATGAATCTACCCTCCACTAGCTTTTCCAGTTGTCGAACTCCCAGGCGTTATAATTAAAACAAATTCATTTTGGCAAAAGAACAAGAGCATTGCTGGACCAGAGAAAAGTTAAAAATCTTATAGTGTAAATATTTTGAGCTCAAATCATTAGAACATTAATTATAAATACTTAAACTAAATGAGATGATTTGAATATATTTTTGGATTAAAAATTTTTTTAACTTGTTTTAAAAAAAATCTTGAAGAATCAGAGAAATTTGTTTTTAATTTATAATATATAATATAAGCTCCAGCAATCCTCTCTATTAATCTTATATCTATTTCTCGTATTAAACATGGGCGTCCATATATCAATATATATATTTGATATCAATATTAATTTAAATTAGTCAATTATTTTTTATTTAAAGCAAAGACAACAGACACCAAATCGTTATTTTTTTACTTTTTTTACACCGTCAACTTTAATAACTATAAGTCTCAAGGGATGCTCACTTTTCTAGTTTGACATACCAATAATAATATTTATTATTATTATAAATGACTTGATAATACTATCCTAAATATTACTGAAATTTACCTTTTTCCCACGAAAGCTCCTAAATCATTTTTTAAAAATTCTTTTATTTTTTTTTCCAAGTAATACAAAATATAAAATCATACTAATTACTATTTAAATACATACATACTAGTACATTATATTTTATCAACAGAATAGAAGTCTGTCTTATATTATCAAATTAAATAATAAACATTTTCTGCTTTTTCCATTTATCTTTTTAACTCTGTTCATAACAAAATAATTATGCAACATCAGCATGACATCTCACTCTAATTTAAATACTAATTTTATACATTTTAATAATTTAATTTGACACAAATGTCTTGGTTCTTGTAATTAAAATTATTATTATTATTAAATTTTATTTTGAAAGAAAAAGGGACGTGATTTCGGGTATATAATGGCAAAACTAGACTTCTCTATTTTTTCCGACAAAAAGTTTAATGCCCAGAGAACAAATACCACAGTTTGAACACTTTTCATTTTAACTTTTGTAATATTTTCATTTATTTTTTATTTATTTTGCCGTATAGGCTACTAGATATTTTTATTTAAATTTTGTGTTTTATTTTTATTAAAAAGGAACGTGATTTCGGGTATATAAATTGTATATAGTCCGCCCGCCGCGAAAATGTTGAGGTCCTAGTTCGACTCCAGGGGAGACAATTTTCCCCAGTCATAAGTAGGGGGGGTTCGATTATGGGAAAAAATAATCGATTATCGATTATTCCGATTAATCCGATTATTGGGTCCGTAAATTATTAATAATAATTAATTCGTAAATGTCATTCATTTTGTTTTCTTTATAATAAATATAGCAGCCAGCTCTGACATCTTGTTCAATTTCCCATCTTAAGGATAGACATTAAATTTGATAACGATAACGGCGGCTTTCATAAGATTTAAAAAAAAATAAAATTATATTTACTAGATCCGAAAAGCCTAAAAAGCTTCAGATTAGACTATTATTTGAATCTATGATTTCATATAACAGGTGTAATGAGAGATGAGCTTCCTATCATAATAGAGTGAGATTATCGTATATGTTTAAGATGTTTATTTTTTTATGATAACAAACAGACTAAACAAAAAATTATTAGTTTTTTTTTAATTAATATATAATTATATTAGAAAAATCAATAATTATATATTATTTTGTATTAAAAAAAAAAAAAAAAATTTAACACAATCAAGATTACTGAGTTGTTTGCCAATTGTTTATAATATCTTATCAATTAAAATTTTTTCAAATATTTTTGTTTTTACCAAAATGACCTTGAAAATATATTAATTTTTATCATTCGTAGAATGATGATAATTTAATTTAATTGTGCAATATTCCAGTATTTATTTATTTATTTTTTAAAATTTTTTAGTATATTAGACTTCTGATTTAAATATTTGTTCACCTTAATAAAAAAATTGTTTTCAAGGCAATGAGAAGTTTAAAAAAAAAAGACTTGAAAATTATATAAACCATCATATTCAGGAACAATTAGCTGACGAATGATTTTTTAGGAATTTATTTTTGAGTTTTTCCTCAATCGTATTAACTTAATATATCATCATGTGCATAAATAAACTCATTCGTTTGCTGGAAGTTTGAAAATACAAACGCCGGTGCTGAAAGTCCCTCCTTAAACTCCCTAACACAGGGATTTGATAAAAGAAACTGGGTGGAATTAACAGGGATTACCCATTAGGCTGAGTTAGGCTGCAGCCTAGGGCGGCAAAAACTGAGGGGCTGCTTAGGCTAAAAAATAAAAAAAAAATAAATAAAAATAAAATAAATAAATAAAAATAAAATAAAATAAATAAATAAAATAAAATAAATAAATAAAAATAAAATAAATAAAAAAATAAAAATAAAAATAAAATAAATATATAAATGAAAAATTTAAATGTCGTTTCCTTACGGTGGGAGGGGATAAGGGAAGGGGCTGCAAATAAAGTTTCGCCTACAGGGGGCAAACTCCTTACTCCAGCAATTTCCAAACTGGGAGGCGCAGACTAGTCTAAGGGGAGGCGCGAATATTAGCCACAGCGAGTAATTTTCTAAATGATTGCTAAAGTCTTATAAATAACATAATAAATAATATAAACTTTGCATTAATAATTTTTTTCAATAAAAATGTTTGTTTGTATTATTTTATAAAATGGGGAGAAGGGAGAGGGTTTATACGATTAAATATTTTTTAGAGAGGCGTGGCAACATAAATTTTGGAAACCACTGTCTTAATCAGACCCCGGAAGTTAATCACGGGATTAGTTCATTAGCAAAAGTAACAAATGAAAGCAGGAGGAGGATGAGATGAGAAATGATGTATCTTCACGGTTTGCCGGTAGATGGCTACGGCTAGGAACCGGTTGGGTTTGAGGTGTCTGTCTTCGTACACGAAAGCACTTCGATTAAATAAAGTGGAATCCCGGTAGGAATTTCGAATAAAAATAGACAATCATAATCACAAAGTTAAATCATGCGTGATCCGTTCTAGAAGAGGTCACTAGCAATTTAACAAAAAAAAAAAAGTAAAGTAAAAATTAATAATTTATTTCCAAACCAGTCGCTTTTGTTCCTTTTCCAATATCAATTCAACGATAGCGATTTCTTTTTGGCGATCTAAAAGTATCACTCTGACGTCACTCAATCCCGGACCCCTCCACTAGAGCCAACGTTGGCCATCAATGAACATGGGCCAAACAACCAATTATCTATATATATAAAAATGAAATGGGAAAAATGTATGTATGTATGTAAATATGTATGTATATGTTCTATAGAAATCCACAATTTTCAATGAATCCATTTGAAATTAAGTACACATATAGTATATGGCTCTGGGAGTAACGTAGTAATAATTTGAATCTTTTAAATGTTTTGGAAAATTAATTATAATCAAATTTCTTCAATATGGGAACACAAAATCAACAAGTTGGCTAGGAAATTAGAGAGGCAGGTAGATGCTCCGTGAACCAGCTTCCTACCTGACTATGGGCTGGGGGTGGGGGCTACGCAGCAGTTGAAAAACGAAGAGAGGACTCAGGTGACTGACCCTTTACACAGTCATAAACAGACCCTTTTTTGCTGTTCCCAATCGATACCCTCGCCTCGCTTGAATATAAGATCCTTCCTTAACATCTTAACACTTGCATTGCAACAAGAAATATCCCGAATTGGGAATAAACTTGCTCGCCGAAGGCGAGCAAGGGGTCCAGGGGGCGTAGCCCCCTGGCTAGGCGGAAAGCCCGCCGAAGGCGGGCTTTGCGACTAGTAACTCAATAAATAATCACGCCTTCTTTAGAAAAGAATCTTTTATCTCCTCCCAAAATGTCTTTCTTTCCTTCTTTTGAAAAGTGAATAAAATTATTGAATTCTTAGTCATTCAAGGTTTTTTATTTATATTAATATAAAAGGTAAATTTTAAAAACCTCTTTCGAAAATAGAATATTTTTTTTCATTTGAAAGAAAAGCCGAAATATTTTAGCAACCATCTAATTAAATAATTTCTATTAATTAAAAATAAAGAAATTTTTCACATACATTTGAATAATAGAATATTTTAAGTTAATGACTAACAACTGGATTCAAATTTATTCATATTTTGCATAATAAATACCTAATAGAATGAAATATAAATTATTGATATATACAGGAATGGGATGGCAGCCAGGGATAAATTGAACAATATGATAAAAAAAAGAAAAGCATTTTTCATTTAATTTTCTTTATTTATATGAGCAAAGAATTAGATAAAATTAAATGAGAAAATTGATTTAGTCTGTCCCGAAGAAGAACGTGACTAACACTCGAAACGTCGACAGAATAAATTTGTTTTTATTTTTCCTTGGCGGACTCCATCCCACACATCTATATAAATGAGAGGAATTTTTCTTTTTATTTAATTTACCCTGGGATAGATTCTTCTAAAGGAGAAAAGTAGCCCCTTCTCAAACTAAAACATCCTCCCAAGAAGTTAGATTACTGATTACGAAAAGATCTAGGAAGTTGAAAATTTATATTTAAGTTAGACACCCCCATAGGATGTGACACGAAGCTTTTGAACAAAATCGCCTAAAGAGTACTAGTACTTTACTGATGCACTTTTTCAGTTTTTTTTTTTTTTTTTTCAATTTTCTCAAAATTCTCTCCAACGATTTTGATTAAAATTCAAAAATTAATTATTTTTTACATGCTCTTTAAAATGTATATTCTCATTGAAATTCTCTGAAGACCACTTACTCCTCTACTCTATGGAAAAGATAGGAGAAATGGTTACCATGGTAACAAAGTATAAATATTTTCTCCACGGGGCTTGGAGTAGTCGGTAGCGTGCCTACCTTCTATACCGAACGTCGCGGGTTCGGACCCCAGGCAGTCCGATGATTTTATTTAAGCCATTTGGATACCAAATGGCTTAAATAAGAATGCCTGGACCCTAAATAATAATATATATTCATAACGGTTATCGTCTAAAGTCTTAAATGGCCTAAGTTGCCGAAAAGACTGTGTGAGTGTGAGTGTGAATGAGAAAAAAGTGTGAATGTTTTTAATAAAAAAGAAAAAAAATAAGATAAATTTTACCTCTTGAATTCTAATACATGTATATCGGTGGAAACTAAATATATGTCGACACAAAAAATCTGGTGTGACAAGCAGAGTACACAACTTTCTCTTAGGCCTCCCAAAGACAAGAGAAAGTTGTATGCTGTGCGACCAGTCATCAGATTTTTCTAATAAAAATCTAAATTTAAAAATTACATACACTTGGTTTAAAAAAAAAACATAGGAAAATTTTCATACGGGTCTAAATTTATTGCTTATGATCAATAGTATTTAAAAACATTCATAAATTAAACAAATGAACTTTTCTTATTTAAATAAATACATAATAACTTAATAAAGAGAAGAAATAAACATTCGTCTGAATGATAAATGGATACATTCACTCACATTCATTAAATATAGAAACAATACATGGGCCTACTTTTTATCTCACCCGATCACCGATTGTATTTTACCACATTGATTTATAAAATACTACGCAGAATATTGGCGGTAAATGAAATTTAATAGAATTTTTTACTATATTTACATCGCGGTTGCAAGATAGAATTGCATACTGATAAAAAATATTTCAATAAATTATCTATTTCATCAACATTCTCAATAAAGTATAGGGAATGACATGTAAAAGAGGGAAGAATGCCAAGGGCAGCTATAATGTATTTTTTTAATCATTTCAATTAAATTTAATTATCGTGTTCGAGTAGTTTATTTATCATATAAAATTTGCCATCATCAATATACGTAGATACAAAAAAAGTAAAGAGTATTTTAGTTTCTCGTGATTTACTCGCAATTCAACCTCCGTGATTTAAAGTAACAAAAACAACTAAAAAATTTATTTATTTAAAAAAAAAAAGGAAGAAAAATAGCTAATTTTTTTTCTACGTTAGCTAATCTATTATATTATATTATTATATACATAATTCGCAAATGTCCGTCTGTCTGTCTGCTCTATTTGGGTAACTTCCGGTTGGAATGCTTAAAGAAGGATTAGAGAAAAATAATTTTCGTCCCGAAATTCCTATAACTTTTTGAGTTATTAATTGTTTAAGTTACGAATTCTCCTGTAGGAAATGTATGAAGATATTTTTTTTTAAAGGTCTTTTTCGGCATCTAAGGCCATTTAGACCCCATCCCTATTTATTCCAAATGATTTGTAGTCAAATCAAACGAAATAAATTTTTCTCGCTTGGGTCGGGAAGCGAACCCGGGTCCCCGGCGTGAGAAGCTTGTGTCACTCTCGGGGGGGCTATGAAGATTTTAGAAATGAAAAATTTATGTATTCTTTGCAATATTATTCAATGTAAATGAAAAATTTTTTATTCATGTTTAATAAATAATTAAAAAAAAAAAAAAAAATACCCTCTTCTACTAATATTTTTAATATTATTATTAATGAGAAAGTATTGGATTCATGTCAAAAATTCGATGTCGAGATTTTGATGGATATACACGTTTTAAGGTCCTCTGAATCTAAAAAAGTGGTTTTCCCAAAAAGGACTGTTTGTCTGTCTGTGTGTGTGTGTGTTGTGTCTGTCAATGAACAAAATATCTCAAGAACCAAAAGAGCTATGATGTTGAAATTTTATATTTAAGTTAGACACCCCCAGAGGTAATTTTAATTAAAATCTGCAAAAGAGTACGCACTTTAACTTTAGTTTTTTTTTGGATTTTCTAAAATTTGCTTCAACTATTTTGATTAAAATAAAAGTCAAGCTAATGTATTCTCATTTTGCCATTGAAATCTTCTGAAGACCACTTTACTCTTGTACTTCATAGGAAAGATAGGAGAAATGGTTGCCATGGTAAAAAAATATAAATATTTTTCCCATACTTGTAAATTTTACATCTTGAAATTCGAATGTACCGTACTGTCGGAAACTAATCATATGCCGACACAAAAAATCTGGTGTGATAAGCACCAAAGAGAAAGTTGTGTGCTGTTCGAGAAACCCACCAGATTGTTTTATTTATATTTAAACTAAAAGTTTTTTTTTTTTTAAATCCCCTTCAATATTTAAATTAGGCAACCAAATCAACGCCAGGTGTTCTATCTCCGGCGACTTCTTTTTTTTATTAAACCTTCAGTCTTCGTTTTTCAATATTTAATTTTAAATTACATTAAAATTTTCCATTCATTTACACTGAATCAAAAAAACCCGTTTTTTTTTTTTTATTTTTTTTTCTCAATAAAATTAAAACTGTATACGCCCTTAGAATTATTAATCACTACCCCAAATTGCCTTTTTGTTTAATTATAAAATTACCTTTTGGTCTAAGCCCTGATATCGAGGGCATAAATGAACCTTGGACGAGACACTTGACTCTGTTTTTTTTTGTGAACGTTTTCAATCGACCAAGGACGACGGAAATACGAAACATCAAAGAAATGAGAGAGAGAAGGAGGAGGGGCAGACGAGATATTTACATACAACACGGAATTCAGACATTATTAATAAAAATTGGAAGGGGAATCAATATTAGGTATTTATTTCGAGGTCATATATATTTTAAAAAAATTTTCAAACGTGAATTTTATATTTCCTTTTTTTTATAAACAAGTACGTATGATGATGATGTTGATGATGACGTCATATGTTGGATAAAGTAAAAAATATTTAGATAGGTCACGATGACAGTTTAAATATAGCCAAAGAAAAAACTAATATTAGAATTGTTAAAAATTTTAAATTTAGCCAGATAATTTGACTATCAGTAACAATTATTTTACTTATGTCACTTCCTGGCAATCAATTTTCAGATAGGTAGTAAAATAGAAAAATCCTTAAAAAAAAAATTTTTTTCTTATCTAAAAAAAAATCTCGTGTGATGGTCGCACAGCACACAACTTTCTCATAACTTTGGTAATTGAATGTTGTGTTCTGTACTTGTCACACCAGATTTTTTGTGTTGACAATAGACTATTTCCGCCGATATGTTAGAATTCAAGATGTAAACATGGAAAAATGTTTATATTTTGTTACCATTTCTCTTAACTTTTCTATGAAGTACTAGAATGAAGTGTGCTTCAAACAATTTTGAAGGGAATATAAGAATATATATTTTAAGGGGCTGCGAGCGAAGTGGTTACGCATGATTTTCCCGATAAGATGGCGTAGTGTGTCATAAAAAGTAAGCCCAAAAAATCAAGTAATTCAAAAATTTGCCAAGAGATGTCAGAATGGTAGCTAATAATATTTAATGCATTTGGTTGATTTTCATTGATCTTTTTTTTTTTTTTTATTTTTTAACAATAAATACATTATAAATATTATTATATATTATGTATCTTTTATAAAAGCATAAAAATATATAAATATAGGCCAGATATAGACTAATACCATATCGTCTGTTAGACAAGCCAATGTTGAACTAATTTGACAGTTGATTTTTAAATAAATCATCTAATAAATCTAATCATATAATAAATTTATTTATGAAATTTGAGAATTTTTGCGAATTTGAAATTTTGAGAAAATCGAAAAAAAAAAACTGAAAAAGTAAATAAGTAAAGTACTAGTAGGCTATTTTTTGGACGATTTTGTTCAAAAGCTTCGTAATACGTGCCAGCGGGGTACCTAATTTAAATATCAAATTTCCATCTCCTAGGTCTTTTTATTCTTGAGATATTTTGTTCACAGATGGACCATTTTCCGGGACCCAGTTTTTTGTACCCAGGGACAGGGGATGTAAAAAATTCAAAAATTTCCTATCTAAAGTATTATGAAATGGTGATTTTGGTTTTCATTTTTATATTTTAGTAATTATCAATGAAAACAAAATAAAAGACGGAAACTGATTTTTGTCTATGCTATGGGCGATATTAGCCTCTTTAATAAATCCTCAAAATCCACTGATCCTCTTTAATTAAATAAACAAAAATTTTATAATACTGCACTGCTAACCACCCGCCAATGTGCCCTAACCTTAGAAATCTTTTTTCATCTTAAAAATAGAAATTCGTTATAGTTATTTCTAATTCCATTTCACAATTAATGAAATATTCTAGATATAGATAAAAAATATATTAAAAAAAAGTGTAATAAATAATTTTTTTACATTTTAACAGGAGAGCAGATTCAAAGTTCACTAAACCAAATGATTAGGATAACGGACCAAAGTTAATACAAACTGATAAAAAAATATCGAAAGTCATTCAATGCATTTAGATATGAATTAGAAAAAAAAATATTATAAAAAAAAATATTCAAATTAAACTTGCATTCTAAATTAGTTCCTTATAAAAATTAGTGAAAATAAAAAAAAAAGTTTTTATGCACTAAGGAATAGTGGGTGTGTTCCAAAAATGAAATGTGTCAGTCATTTTTGAGGCACCCTGTATTTATTATAAAATATTATTGTAAGGCAACATTAGAGAATTTCTTTTTTATTTAATATTGGCAGAAACCATCCAGCCCCTTTTTTTTTAAAGAGACAAATTATAAATGATATATTACAAAAGAGTGTTTAAGTTAAGTGTATTCACGTGTGTAGTCTAAATATCTAATACCATTTTAATTATTTTTTAAATTAATCTTTCGTATTAATTTATTTATATTAAGAAAAATTAAAGTAAAAAGGATTTAGAGATGATGGAGTTGAATGATTTCAAATCTGAAAAAACCCCTATTCATTTAATCCTCACTTATATTTTTTTCTCATATAAATTGTCTTTCGGCTCTTGTGCCCGTTTACCAATATCATTAAATATAATTATATTTGATATATAGGCTATTTATGTTGAAAATCTTTTTTATTTTTATTATAAAAGAGAGATTAATACGTTCTTTGACAATGCTGTTTTTCGATGGAGACATCCCACAAAGCACAAAATATTCCAGCAATGTTGCAGAAATATTGCGAATCTTGCATAAATTGCCAATTAATAGTGCAGGAATATTGCATCAATATTGCAAATCTTGCAAAATATTGGCAACATTGCTGCAAAATTGCAGCGGCAATATTCCAAGCTAGGAATATTGCAGCAACATTGTTGCAATATTCCTATGTCCGCCTTTTTGCAACATTGCAGAAATATTGCATCAATGTTGCTGCAGTATTGCTGCAACATTCCAGCAATATTTTGTGCTGTGTGGGATGTCACCTGATGCAAGTCTAAGCCAAGGGCGAGGGTGATATAGGGTCCAAATCCCAAAAACAAAATATAAAAAATATATAGAGAGAGACATATAATTTTAAAATTTAATTTGAAATTATAAAAAAAAATTTTATGTAACAGGAGATGTATGGCTGTAGAGTAGATATCGAAGACAGAAAAAAACAAGAAGAAAATTGAGCCAAAGTATCATAGTTTCATTTAGTTTAGTTTTATTAGGATCATCCCACGGCCATCGTTTCAGTCTGAGGTTTGGACCATTATCAGAGAAATATCAATACGTATTAAGTAGGAACCGGCCGAATATTCGCTTTCGGCCAGTTTCGGCCAAAAATCCTGTTTCTGCCAAAAAGTAGCCGAAACCTGTGACTGAAAAGATTCGATGAGGGGAGGGAAAAAATTTTCCGCAGGGCGGAAAACTTTTGGTTCCGCAAAAGGGTAAATGTTCTGCGGGGCGGTAAAAATTTTGTCTCTCTCTTTCCACGGCCGGGAAAAAATTTCTATATACGTCCCCCTGATAGGAAATACAAGTTTCGGTTTCGTTACTGTTTCAGCCGAAATTCGGTTTCGGTTTCGGCTGAAAATCTTGTTTCGGTCGGACCCTAGTATTAATGCTCATAGTTTATTTACTATTATCATTGATTTGCCAGTGAAAAATAGTTTTTAAAAAAAATAGCATATTTATTTTACTCTATTTAAAATTACATTTCTAATTTTTTTTTTTGCATTTTCTTTTTTTCCAGGTAATTTGAAAACGCATTCTCATAAATTTTCCATCATGATGAAATATGAATTGAATAAACTCGAGATCTCGGCTCGTATGTAAGTTGATGATACTATGCCTTTCTTCATACTATTTATAGCATTTGATACATTTCTGTTAACACAACATTTATTGAAAAGAAAACAAACAAACTACAAATAATATAGCCTAATTTATTTTATAAAAATGTCGATTAAAATCTGAATATTGGAAAAGATGTTGATTTTTTTGAATTGGTTATTCCGGTTGCCTATCTTTTAGGGGTAAATGACTGATCTCTAAAACAGATAATGCATTTGTAATCGAAATCATTATCTATTAATCGCAAATTATGACTAATAATTTTATATGACTTAAATTAATCTTTGTCTTTTGATACACAATTTTTTTGTTTTCTTATCTTATCATAATTACTCTTCTCTTCAGAGGCACATAATAGGAAATATTGTAATATGGGAAGGTATAACTATTTGGAAAACCGACACTATGAAACAGTTTAAAAATTTGCTTTGAATACCAAAAATTTTTAACTCTTAAAATTTTTTTGCCCTTACAGTCAATCTCGGTAATTTTATTTCAACATTTATATATTATTCACCCCATACATAAACATTAATTGATATTGCTGTGTTTGATTACTCGAATATTGGCAACTCTAAAGACGAACTCATTAATTGCTCGAGAATTCCTATAGAGCTGACTTTGGATGCTCTCTTGTTAATTAGAATAGCTGATCATGAAGGATCCACTCTAAAGAAGCAATTAGTCGAAAAATCATTAGCGAGTTGGGTTGCCTACCATTCACTAATCAAAAAATAGACCAATTTATTTACACACCTCAATCATCAATAGAGAGCGGAAAAAAGTCGCCTTAAAAGTCTATTCTTTTTTAGCCAAATAGTCGGTTAAAAGTCTGTTTTTGGCAAAAAGTCTCTGGAAAGTCGCTGTCAATTTTAACAATTAATAATATGAGAAAATAAAAGAAATAGCTAGCTTATCTCTCGATAACCGAAATATGGTAGTGTTCTTTAGAATTTAATTAAATAAAATAAAATTTAATTTCATTAGTACTAAAGTAAAAATCTGGTGTGACTGGTTGCATATAAACATATATAGGTAAGAAAAAGGGAAAATTAATTAAGTTTTTTTTTTTAATAGGCCTTTTTATTTTTAAATATCCGATTATATTATTTAATTTTTATGAAGATAGAGAAATAAATGTTCACTCCAGAGCGGAAGTAGGTGGGATGGGAGGGGGGGGGGCAAAGGGGGCAATTACCCCCTCTCCGAGATTTGAGAAAAATATTTTTTTTTTTGGAAATTAAATGTTATTTCTAATATAAAATTTTAAAAATAATTTTTATTTTATTTTAAGTTTTACTCTGGACCAGAGGTAGGGCATTAGCTTCTGGTGCCAAAGGTCAAGGGTTCCGTACCAGATGAAAAATTTATTTCAATTGAAGTGGATACAAATCAATTGAAATAAATAGGGACAGAGTCTAAATGGCCTCGGATGCCGGTAAAGACCTTAAATAAATAAAAAAAAATCACTAAATGGCCTCAGTTGATGAAAATGCAAAAAAAGTATATTATAAAAAAATTGAAAAAAGCCGATTATAAAAGTCGCTTTTTTTAAAAAAAAGTCTCTGAGAGGCAAAAAAATCGCTTTTGAAAATCTCAAAAAACGTTTCTTTTTATGAGATCAGTGGAGATATCTAAGAAAATCTGTAAAAGTCTCAAAATTGACAAAAATCAAAAGACTTTTTTTCCGCTCTCTAGTCATCAATTATTGAAAAACAAAAATATAAATTATATTCGTAGTAAAGTTTAACTACAACGTAGTATAATAAATAAATACTTTTCCACTTATTGAAGTATATTTAAAGCCTCTTATCTATAGAATATAGATAAGTATTATTGGAATTGTTTGTAAAAAAATAAATCTTTACCGACCATTTGAACAGGAAATAATAGCCTAGGTCCGTTTAACGACATATTATACATCTGAGAAATTTATTTATTTTTACTTTTTCTTACCTATTTATGAATATATAGTGAGAAAGTAATGCGATCATGTCGGAATTTTGATGGAAATACATATTTAGAGGCTTTCTGAGTCCAAAACGAACTGATCTTCGCAATATGGTCTGACTGCTAACAAACTATCTCAAGATTGAAAAGAGCTAGGAGGTTGGAATTTTTATATTTAAGTTAGGTATCTCCCTGGGACTTGACACAAAGCTTTTGAACAAAATCGCCTAAAAAGTACTTTACTGTTGTAATTTTTCAATCTTTTTCGATTTCCTCAAAATTAGCTAGAACGATATTTATTAAAATTCATAAATCAACTATTTTTTAGATGCTCTTTAAAAAGTATATCAGTAAAATTTTTGGTGAAAATTGTTGGAAGTACACTTTACTGAAGTGGACGCATTCGTAGCTTAGCGCTATCTATGTATCGCGTGGCCAAATTTCAAACTTAGGTGCTGAGGGCAACTAAATATTGTATATCTTGACACAGTAGCGTACCTAGGATTTCTGCTTGGGGGGGGGGCAACAGTTTTATGAACCCCCCCCCCCCTCTCCAAGAAACTTAAAGTGGAGAAATTTTTTTTTTTAGATAATATAATAATTATAAATAAAAAACAAATAAAAAAAAACTTTTTTTCTTGAAATAAAAAATAATTTTAATACAAAATTCGTAAATATTAGAGATTTTTTCAATTATTTATAAGTTTTTTGTTAGATTTTAGAATTTATGAGAGTTAATAAAATAATTATTTAAAAAAAAAAATCATTAGGGAAAACAATAGGTATTTTTTTGTTTTGGAGAAGGCTTTGGGGGGGGGGGGCCCCCGCGCCCCCCCCCCCCTGAATACGCCACTGTCTTGACACAAAACACCTAATGTGACAAACACAGTACACAACTTTCTCTTGCCGAATGGTAAGAGTAAGTTGTGTGCTGCGCGTTAATCACACCATATTTTTTTATTTTGTTTCTAATAGTCATTTGTTGACTATAAAATTACTCCCAATAATATAACTTAAGAAAGTATATACATTCTTTAAATAGATAAAATATTTTACTATCTCAGAATGGAAATTTTATTAATTTTTGTTTTTATCTGCTTACATTGGAAATAAATCATCCATTTTTTTCCCTATATGAAATTATTTTTTTCGTTTAATACATGTTAAGTAATTTAATTACGTCATCATTGAGGCCTAACATGAGCCAATCACCAGAAACAAGGTCAAGTTCATTATCGATATATCCATTTACTATTTCTATTTCATTTAACACTAATATCAACTATATATGCGTATACATTTATTTATTTCATTAAATATGATTTAAATTTCAATGTATTCCTTGATTACGAATGCTTTAGATGTAGAGAAAAAAAAAAAAAAAAACAACCAGGTATTAAACATAAAATTTAATTTAACTTTAACTAGTATACATTTTGACTTTCTCTTACCTCTATATATGTTAATATATAGAGAAAGAAAGTATTGGATTCGTCAAAGATGTCGAGATTTTGATGGATATACGTTTTGAGGTCCCCTGAGTTCAAAAAAGTGGTTTTCGCGACATGGTCTGTCTCTGTGTGTGTGTGAATAAAATATCTCAAGAACCAAAAGAGCTATGAGGTTGAAATGTTATATTTAAATTAGGCACCCCCCTGGGAACATGACAGGAAGCTTTTGTACAAAATCGGCCAAAGAGTACTAGTACTTTACTTATTTAATTTTTCAGTTTTTTTTCGATTTTCTCAAAATTTGCTCCAACTATTTTGTTTAATATTCATAAATCACTTATTTTTTAGATGCTCTTTAAAATGTATATTCTCATTTTGCCATTGAAATCTTCTGAAGACCACTTTACTTTTGTACTTCATAGGAAAGATAGGAGAAATGGTTGACATGATAACAAACCCAGTCACACCAGATTTTTATTATAAAAATAAATATAGGGTCTATATAAAAATATTTTAAATAGAAATAAATTTCAAATTAATTGTGAATAAAACGTCAATTACAAAATAATAGAATTAACAAATTACCGGCTAATCTTAATAAATATTGACATAGGCATGTTTGCGCAAACATACAGGAAATTCACTAGGAAAAATAGATAATAAATTTTCGATTCAAACCTTGAAAATATAATTATATTTAAAATCAATAAATACAGTTTTTATCATTATTTATTTTATTGGCCTTCGACAGCGGAAGCTTTTCATATTAAACATTGTATAATACAGGTATTAATATAAAATTCATCTACCTACTTAGAAGATCACTTATTTATGTGTTGTTGTTGATTTAAACTCAAAAGGGAAGGGTGAGGGACTCTATAGAAATAGAATAATAATTTATATAACCATGTGTAGTGAGTTTAAAAACAAAGTCCCACTCGTGAACTTCCCCTTTATTTCTCTCTTCATTGTTTAATTTTTTAATTTTTTTTTTAGAAAAAAAAAAGCCAAAATAATCTCTAAAAAAAGATTTGGATGAGTCTGAACATTTAGTTTTTTTTTTTTTTTTTTTTTAACAAAAAACTAGTGAAACTAATAAAAAATTCTGGCGCCAAAATAATATTTTTTAAATCAAACACAGTGGTAGAGTACTCACCTCTTGGGCTACTAATCATGTGTGTGAGTACAGGGACTGTCGTCAGCAAAGCAATGTATTGGGTTGCAGCTTACTCCCAATAGGTCGTTAATGTACATAAGGAATAAATTTGAACAGAGGATAGAACACACACCGTCGACCACAATCGACTTAG
Source organism: Euborellia annulipes (assembly GCA_023213315.1). Lineage (NCBI taxonomy): Eukaryota > Metazoa > Arthropoda > Insecta > Dermaptera > Anisolabididae > Euborellia > Euborellia annulipes. Next base: position 22,491 of record JAKCPI010031060.1, read on the forward strand.
GGCCTGTGGCTTCACTTCTAATTAACTAGCTATCCCTCGGATAAGCTAATGGACTTTCGAGTCTTTTCACATCTATAGCATAAGTTAATCTAATCATATGATTAAATATGAACCCAGATAGTAGTTAACTAGCTAAGACCTAAAGTTCGATATTAGGCATAACTAAGGGATGAAATTAGGAATACAAGCCTTATTTATTTATTTTTTAGAAATATTTAAATTTTTTGTTAAAAAATCAATTATCTTTAATTAATTATTTTAATTTTTAAAATTTATTTAAGGTGCACGTCTCGAAAAGCCGTTAGAACACGATTGACTACCGAGTTACTCGAGGCGGCAAGGTAAGGCGTTAGTTTTTCCCATAGGAATACAAGGGATTTATTCCATTTCATTTTAAAATTTCCAGCTAATTAATTAAGGGTAGAAAATTAATTATTTTTTAACACAATGATTACTAATTTAATTATCTATAAGATATAGAGAGGATTTTTTTAAAATATCTTTTATTTAATGCGATTAATCTAAAAAAAAATTTATTTTTTCGAAAATCAAAAAAAGGGCTTCTATAAGTTGTAGATATTTTAAATAGCTTTAATGTAAAAGAAAATTGAGGCCGATAGCTTCAAAATTGTGGCCGCTGGAAACTCCCAAAATTAGCACCCCGACCGAGTCGCGCACCTTAAATTAATTTTTATTTTTAATAATTTTTATAAATGATACTTTTATTAAGTTACTAACTTCACAAAACTCTCCTTATACCTCAGATAGTTAATTAAATGTGAAAAAACTTATTTTTTTTACTCGAAGGTTAAGTACTTTTGTTTCTACTACACTGATAATTTGCGATCGATAGGATAAGTTAATTATAAGTGAAGCAACCACCCTAGAATACTAACTAGTCAAATCATATTCATTACTTTAAATGAATCTTGCTCATGTATGGATGGAGACATTCGTTTGACATGTCCTTCCAAGTACTTACATAATAAACTAAATAATTTATGCACGAGAATTAGATAAAAACAATTTTATATACTTAATAGATGGTTTATTTACATTCTAATTTCGTTCTTTTCCCTGTGATAATATCTAGGACATGATTCTATAATATTTATTGATGAAAATTAAAATGAATAAATTAAAGTTCTATTTGCTTTTAGATGTTAATATTAATCATGTTTTTAATTAAATAATCAGACCATAATAATTCATGAAGTAGTATTTGTATTTATTTTCTAAAAAAAAAAAAAAAAAAAATACCCAGCTCTTAATTACTACTATTAATACTAATACAATTTATTATTTCAATATTCGAATAGTGTATAAATGGGCCCATTAACACAGCTACTTGTTGCCCAGCTTGGTTGTGTTGTGGGTGAAGTTGCTGTGTGTAGAGGCCCCTTAAAAATTATAAATTTGGGATTGTTGTTGGTGAATCTGAATATTCTCTCTATAATAAAGAATAATACAAAAGGCCATCATATTTTTACTTTCTCTTACCTATATATGTTAATATATAGAGAGAGAAAGTATTGGATTCATGTAAAAAATTCTAAGTCGAGATTTTGATAGATATACACGTTTCAGGTCCCCTAAATCCAAAAAAGTGGTTTTCGTGATATGGTCTGCCTGTCTGGGTTCAATTTAAAGCAAGAAGGAATTGAGCTAGGAGGTTGAAATTTTGGTCTGTTGTGTGTGTGTGTGTGTGTGTTTGTCTGTGTGTCTGTGAACAAAATATTTCAAGAACGAAAAGAGCTAGGAGGTTGAAATTTTTTATTTAAGTTAGGCATCCCTCTCAGTGGTATTAACTTTTTCTTGGGGGGCAAACATTTTTTTCTTAAAATTTACTTACAAATGGGTGCTCAAATTTGGCCAAAACATATTTAATTTAATTAATGTATTAATTTTGTACAGTTTGTATACTCGTAGATGTATTTTGGAGTATTTTATTTAGAATAATATAAAATTTTATAAAAATCAGACCTTGGGGGGGAAACCCCCCCCGCCCCCCCCCCCAAATGACCCACTGATCCCTCTGGGACGTGACATGAAGCTTTTGAACAAAATCGACCAAAGAGTACTAGTACTTTACTGATGTACTTTTTCAGTTTTTTTCGATTTTCTCAAAATTCGCTACAACGATTTTGATTAAAATTCAAAAATCAATTACTTTTTCGATGCTCTTTAAAATGTATATTCTCATTTTGCCCCGAAAATTGTTTGAAGTACACTTTATTATTGTACTTCATAGGAAGATATGAGAAATGATTGCCATGGTAACAAAATATAAATATTCCCATGTTTATCGATTTTACATCTTGAATTTTAATATGTTGACGGGCCCACGGGGCTTGGAGTAGTTGGTAGCGTGCCTACCTTCTATACCGAACCCGCGACGGGTTCGGACCCCCGGCAGTCCGATGATTTTATTTAATTCATTTGGATACCAAATGGTTTAAATAGAAATGCCTGGACCCCAAATAGATATTTATTATATATAACGGTTATCATCAAAGTTTTATATGGCTATGTTGACACAAAAAATCTGGTGTAACAAGCACAGAACACAACTCTCTCTTACCGAAGGCAAAAGAAAGTTGTGTGCTGTGCGACCAGACACACCAGATTTTTGTAATACATTATTTTACTTTTACAATTTAAATGAAATTGACGGTAAATAATCACAAAGAGCATTGTGATTTTTTACAATTTTAAATGGAGCTTAAACAACATTTTGAGAAAATCAATCTAATGTTTGGCCATGAATTCGAATTAGTTACCGATATCAGCGATGTGATTTTGTTTGCCTACCCTCCAGGAACCAAATTCATCTACTTATATTAAATTATTCACAAGCCCAACCAGTTTTATTTTTTATTTTTTTTAAGGTAGATTTTTTTTTCAAGGCATAAAGTATTTTCTTGTGTGTGCAGGTTACGCTCTCTCACTCTCCCTCTACTTTTGCAAATTAATCGTATTCTTTTTTGCTATCATAAAGCTGTAATACAATGAACCTTGAGAAATATTGAGGCATAATAAGCCTCCTTTTATTTATAAAGATATTTTTAGAAATGCCACTGTTGTCTCAGTTCTATATTACAATCACTTTAAATTTTGGCAAGCCTGATTCCGATTTTGTTACCTGCCATTCGCCACATTAAATAATTTTTACAATATTATTAGGCTCAAGTCCAAAAAAAAAAAAAAATAAATAATTTCTGTATCGAATTGAAGACTGATGATGGTTATATTTCATTAAAACCGAAACTGTTTCTCAATAGAGAGTTTATTTGTGGAGAAACACTGGCTGTGCCCTTTACCCTCTTATTGTTAATTTCTGTATCGTTAAAGTCTATATGACTTAAGATGCTTGAGAGTCTTAAAAAAAAATACAGCTGCCAACAACAATATATTTTTTTCTTTTTGAATTTTTATTATTATTCGAAAAATGCAGTTTTAGCTGGTGCCTAACTGTACCAAATTTTATAAAATTTCGACGAACGGCTTGAGCTAAACGATTTTTACCGTGTTTTGTTTTATAAATAAGTGATAAAAAATATCTATTACGTTTTTAAGATATTTTAGAGCCATAGCACAGAGGTAGAGTTCTTGCCTCACGTGCTAGGGTCCACCTTATGCGACAAAATTTTATTTCAATTGAATTTTTTTTTTTTTTTTTTGAAAAAAAACATTCACACTTTTTTCTCATTCACACTCACACTCACACACACATTCACACAGTCTTTTCGGCAACTCAGGCCATATAAGACTTTTTACGATATCCGTTATTAATAAATATACATATATGGGGTCCAGGCATTCTTATTTAAGCCATTTGGTATCCAATTGGCTTAAATAAAATCATCGGACTGCCTGGGGTCCGAACCCGCGACGTTTGGTATATGAGGTTAGCACGCTAACCTCTACGCCATCCCGAGGGCTTCAATTGAATTGACTACACAATTGAATTAAATAGAATCTGGGTCTAAATGGCCTTCTGAAAATTAAAAAACAATTAGTTCTATTTTGAAATATTATATATTGATTGACTATTTTTTAAATTATTTGGTATTCAATCAGTGACCTCATTTCAGTTTTTGCTTGAGGGGGCAAAAAAAATTTTTACTTCCTGGGCTACTTAATTTTTATACATAAAAAACATACAGTATATACCTCTATATTTTTATTTATTCCATCTTCTTCTTGTTAGTTTGTTTGTATGTAAGCGCTAAACTCAGAATTTACTATTTTCTTCCAAAACTTTGAGGAAGACAATTTCCCCCTCTGCCCCCTCCCCCCTTTAAATGACGTCCCTGTATCTAACAATTTGTTATTAATATTCCTACAATTTAATTAAGCTATTCCTTTATATAATTTTTCGGCCTTTTGCACATCAGAATATTCTTACCATTACTGTAATAAAAAAAAAGCTTAAATATTATTATTATATAATAACAAATAAATTTATAATTAATATTTTATTAAAGTATGAGTATAGTTAACGATTAGCATATCTGACCTTCCCAAATATATACCTTTAATTAGATAGATTATCAAATTTCGTTATTCCAAAACAATTATACAGGTATATAATAATAAACAAAAAGATCTACTTATATCAAGACAAAAAAAAACCTTGAAAAAATATATAATTTTTAAAATAAGTCAAGATGAATTTATTTCAAAGTCCTTTTTACTCGTTATATAATTATTTCTGCTAGAGTTTACTAGCTAACTATACCTTAACCTAGCTAATAATCTATTTATTGTGAAATATAGCTAACTGTTGTTTTACTGCGTTTGTTATATTAAAAGTCATAATAAAGTTCTTATATAATAATTATATATTGGTATTAATAGTTATTGTATAAAATGCATTATGTTAAGGCAACAAATAGCAAATATAAATACGTATAATAATTCCGGTATCCACCTATTTCCGTTTATCTCATTCTCATTACTGATAAATTTATAATTTTACTTTCCCGCACTATTAATATGTAATATAATAGAAAAGTAATATTTACAAACTTATAGTTTTAGTCGAAAAGTATTATGATCGTAAATAATCCTACCCCCAACTTTTTTTTATAAATCTTCACCTTTTAAATCAAAACGACTCCAAAAATGCAAAAAAATATAAGTCTCTTTGTGGGTGTAGATATCTCTGGAACCATTGATAGGAGTAGGATGTAACTTGGTATATTTATAGTTTTAGGCGATCGTAAGAAGGTATTAACAGCGGGGTAACTAGCCTTTGAGGGCGGGAGTGTGATATAATGAATTTATTATGAAATTTCAAAAAAAAAGCCAGACATTTTGGGAAAAAGCTGAAGATTCCGGGAAAAAAAGCCGGATATTTAGGTAAAAAGTCGGAGTAAAGCCGGATGCCCTAGGGCGCTATGTCGGTATAGAGGGGGCTCCAAAGGCTTGATGAAGTATACCTTGATCTATGATTTTCACAACTTCCGCTCGTAATCTAAATCTTTTGTAACTCACTTGTCAGCAAAATTTGTCTCCAGGCTTGGACAAAATCTCATATCATTCTTAACAAATTATATAAATAATTATGTGTTTCATTCATTCTTCAGTTATTAGTGTCAGAACTTACAGGTGGTTATTCTGAGAAGTAACTTTCATGGAAATAATACTGAGGTGGATTCCCGTTTTCTTCCTCAGGGGGAGACATCTCAAATAGAGTTAGGTAATTTTTGGCCATGAGGTGAATTTGAACTTGAGTTATCTTCAAGCTTAACCCCCTTGGCTAATCGCCTCCTCATTTACTATAAGGAATTCAAATGAGGGCGCCATATTCCAAAACTAGATCGTGTAGCTAGTAGGTTATTTTTTCAACCTTAAAATCTTTACTCTTATTTGGTGCAAGTAGTTAAAACAATTGCTTCAATGGACAAGGGGTTGAAAAAGAATGTTTATATTTTGAATTGCAACTTTGTTTATACATCTGACCCATTTGGAACACAATCAAAATTTTATTTGTATCATCAAGTAGTTTCTCGAGGGCTGGAAGAAAAACGAATTTAATTCTGTGGCATTTTGTTTTGTTTATATTTCCGGCCCATTTGGACCAATTACTTATGAAACTTTGCCAAAATACTTCCTTAAATAGGAGCATTTGTGTCATTAAAGTTTGACGCTGTTGGCTCGAATAGGTTGAGAAATACCAAAAAAAGAAGAATTTTTAAACGTGTTTTATCTGAAGCACTATATTCATTTACTCTTCTTTTATATTGCATTCAAGAAGACGCCCACACCCTCTCGAAAGATAATTATCCCGGAATAATAATTTCATAAGTTGCACTGATGATAATTATTGTCCTGAATAAAAGGAACCAAGAATCGATAAGAGTCGGCGGTCGCTCTGGCAACGGCTCCTGTTCCCTCCACCCTCTTCCTTCTTCCACTTACATTGAAGCGAATAAAAAATCAAATAAAGTTGTCTAGGTTATGAAAAGGTAACTAATTAGAGTGCGAATTGAAAGAATGAAAATGTTGGAACTAGGAAAAATTTAATTTGGGAAAATCTTAAAATCAAAAAATACCCTCTACTGGCTTTTTCTTCTGCTATGAGAGGGTGAATGTAACCACTCCCTTTTTTGCGTTTCTGGAATTTAGGGAGCAAACATAATAGATAATTAATAGAGGCAATTTATAAAATTGAGGGGATTTGGCTGTGAAATATCAATGAAATATGATGAAGAAAACAACATTCAGGAAGGTAGCCTATATTGAGTAAAACAGACTCCTTAAACAAAACGTTTCAGCTAATTTAATTGCCTCATCTTCAGTGGTCTCAACCTTTCGGACTACTGTCTTCCATATCACATCTCATTAATAGAGTGTACCCTTAAGCAGGGCGAACCTCACTTTATATGAACGTATATGGACTTTTTGTTAATCTCTGACGTGCCGGTAAATTCTTAGTAGAAACTGAACAGTACAAATTTTATTTTTTTTATGCCCGTTTGCACCACCACATCTTAGATCTTAAACATTGTACCAACAGGAAATCGGGTCTTAAGATCTTCTATTTGTGCCTACATTTCAATTTGTTTTTAAATAATATCAATGCCCTCGGGGCTTGGCGTAGAGGTTAGAGTGCTATATACATACGAGTATCGTTTAAAGTCTTAAATGACCTTGGTTGCCGAAAAGACTGTGTGTAGTGTGTGTGAATGTGAATGCGAATGAGAAAAAGTGTGAGTGTTTTTTTAATAAAAAAAAAAAAAAAATAATATCAATAAGATATATTTATTTCAAAAAAATGTCTATCTATCTATATATAAATAGTTGAAAAGGTAAAATACCACATTTCGCTTTTTAGGTTATGGAAACTTTCTATAGGCTCAAGACGAGCATCTAAGATGTGTTGCTTCAACCGGGCATTAAAGTCTTTTCGGCATCTTAGGCTATATAGTCTTTCAAGATATTATTTTTAAATATGATTTATGTGGATTTATTCATGTTAAAAAAAAAAAACATTCACACTTTTTTCCAATTCACAGGCCATTTAAGACTTTGACAACCGTTATATTAATAATATATATATTTGGGGTCCAAGCATTTCTATTGGAGTCATTTGGTATCCAAATGCCTTAAATAAAATTATCGGACTGCCTGGGGTCCGAATCCGCGACGTTCGGTATAGAAGGTAGGCACGCTACCAACTACTCCAAGCCCCGTGGGCGGATTTATTTTTTAAATTGTTTTAAATGAGTAAAAGGGTTGGAGAATGTTAACCAGTAATTTTATAGCTCCACACTCACGTCCTTTTATTTGCGCAGATTTTTTCGATGCGTAAGGCACATATACGACTCTTCAGTGCCGCGCTTTAAAATTTAATTTACAAAAATATAAACAAAGATGAATATTATTAAATACAGCTTTTTTGACGCATCGAAATATCTGCCAAATAAAATCGGACGTCAGGTGGAGCCACGCGACATTTGGTATATCAGTTCTCAGCACCCTAACCTCTACTCATGCCCCGAGGGCTGGGCGGATTTATTCAATCACGTGATTTAAATGACTGCCTGGGATCCGAACTCGCACCCATTTGTTTTAAGTTTTTCAATATTGACATTTAACAACATCTCTAACCTCTCGGATTTTTAAAATAAAAAAACTGTAAAAATTATTTCCCTTTTTACTTTCTCTTACCTCTATATATATGTTAAAATATAGAGAAAGAAAGTCTTGGATTCATGTCAAAAATTCGAGAAAATGCCGCGATTTTGATGGATATACACGTTTTGAGGTCCCCTTAATCCAAAAATAAGCTTTTAATCAAAATCGGCCAAAGAGTACTAGTACTTTACTGATTTTAGTTTTTTTTCGATTTTCTCAAAATTGACTTCAACGATTTTTTTTTTTAAATTCATAAATCAATTATTTTTTAGATGCTCTTTAAAATGTATATTCTCATTTTGCCATAAAAATCTTCTGAAGACCACTTTACTCTTGTAGTTCATAGGAAAGATAGGAGGAATGGTTGCCATGGTAACAAAATATAAATATTCATTGAACTGATAACTATTTTTCTGTTTATAAATTTTATATCTTGAATTCAAATGTATCATACTGTCGAAAACTAAACATATATCGACACAAAAAATCTGGTGTGACAAGCACAGAACACAACTTTCGATTACCGAAGGTAAGAGAAAGTTGTGTGCTGTCCGACCAGTCACACCAGATTTTAAAATAATAAGATTCGTATTAAAAAAAAAAATTTTTATATTTATATTTTTTTTTATCGTGGAGATGTTTAATACCCCTATATAATTATTTTGTTAAATCATTTTTAATTTGATTAAAAAAAAAAGAATACATAAAATGGATAAGGGAAGGGGTAATCATAAAGGACCCTCCCTCCACTTCCCCTCCTGTCTTTCTGGACGCCATCCGTTTCAGTAGGCAAACAGCCAGTGAACTTGAATCTTTATAATTCGTGACAAATTGTGTTCTAGTATCTTTTTATTTTGTGATTAATTCATTATTTCGTGTTATTATATCAATTATTCATGTTAACATCGTGATTATTCATCTGGATTGGAAATTCAATCGCCTCCACCTATATTAAATTGGCTTCGTTTCTCCCAAGTCAGCAATGCCTCGACCGCCTGTTTTCACAGCGATTTCAAACTTCAATATTTTATACACAGGTACTTTAATGGATATTATCTTGTCGATTAATTAGATTATTATTCAATAAAAATTTAAAACAATTCAATTTTTTTTTAAATTGAAGCATTTTATAAAAATAAAAAAAAATCGGTCGGTCAGGAGTTTGGATTATTCTCTTTTGATTTTAATAAGGAGTCAACCATTTTTTTTTTCCTTCTTGTAGCATCATTTTTCCACCAGAGTTCTCTAATATCGCCATAATAATGTCGACCATTTGTTGCATCATTTATCCGCCAGGGTTCTCTAATATCGCCAATAATAGTTGGTTTTATCATTGCTTTAATGCAACGATATAGCACATTCACTTGGTGATAGATTATTCTTTTCCCCCTGTTCGTATTTCTATTTTATTTCTTTTAAAATTCTAAAGATAGCCAAACTTATATTTAGATCATTATCTCTTTCTATTTAATTGTATCCTTATAAATTGCAGAAATTAATATTTAGAATTTTTATTTGAGTTGTCATATCTTATTCATAGTAAAATAAAAAAAGTTTAGTAATTATAGGCCTATAAACAAATTATTCTATTTTAATTTGAAGGATCAATTGCTCCAGGTCTGTTGTTATTGTCCCACCCCCAATATGACTATTTTAATTGATTTAAACATTAGCCTTCGGCGATCGTCAATTTTTTTTTTTTAAGTATTTTTTTTCTTCTCAGGTCGATTAGACTTTGTTTTTATTTTTTAATTTATTTATTGAATGATTCTACCCTTCCTTTTCTTGATGTGGAGGGCTACAAATAAAAAAAACGAAATCATTTATTTAAATTATTTGACAGCCAATATTTTTATATATAATAAGGAGCTCGCGTATTAGGGTTTTATATAATACTCGCTTGTCATATATTAACAACGTACTTAGAAATATTTTTTACTTGGTTCATTTCCCTTTACTCTTGTATTTTTTTTTTTACTCACATTTTTTCCCATTCACACACACATACCCACTGTCTTCTCGGCAGCTCAGACCATAAAAGACTTAAAAGATACTCTTATTTAATAATTATATATTTTTGGGGCCCAGGCATCCTTATTCATGCATGGTAACAAAATATAAATATTTTCCAATAGGCCTACTTATAAATTTTACATCTGAATTCGAATGTACCGTACTGTCGGGAACTAAATTTATGTAGATACAAAAACTCTGGTGTGACCAGTCACACCAGATTTTTTCATTTCAATCTAGAATCTGTTCCACACTCAACTAAGTCGAGTCTGTTCTCTTTGAAAATAAAGTCCCCTCCATGTCACATTGTCTCAAAAGAAAATTCTACTAAAAAAGATGATTTATTTATTTTAAAAATGCGTTTTGATACTCTCTACTGTTAATAATAACGATACCGTCTGTACATGCCGATAACAAACATATTTTTTTTTAAGAGTGATGTAAACCAAGAACAAAATTTATCAGTCGACGAAATTTTTTAGCTAAATATTGGATGTTTGGCCTCACCAATAAAAAACACTCACAGTCTTGTTCAATAAAATTTTTTAATCTTCTACTCTTTCATATCGTCGAAATAAATTTGATAATTCCCTCATTTATCAATCGCTTGTATTATTTCATAAAAAAATCATACTATGCTAATACCTTACTATGATTTAATATATTCTTAATTAATTTCAATCTGTGAGCAAAGCTCGGCAAATTAGAGCAAGTTTGTATGCTTTTATTTAATCTATTCATTTTATTATAAAAGCCACCAGCCATTAATATTTAATAGAATAATAAATTCAATTTTCATTAAATTTGAATCAAATAGATCCACTTATCTGGATCTAATTTATTTTACATTTCAAATGCAAAGCACACAAAATTGAACTAATCTTAACAAACTAGTGAATTTTCCTCAAAATATCTCTCACCAATTTGCCTTCAGGGTCTGGAAAAAATTTAGTTATTTTATTCATAAACTTCATCTTACATGCCAAAGGAATACCAAACTTAAAATTTACAAATTAAAAGAAAACTGTGTCTTGATAATTTTTTCTACTAAATTTTTATTTATATTTTAAATTTAGCCTTTACCCTTTTTATGTTTTTACCATAATGAACACAAATGCTCCAATTTTACGAGATATTTATTAGCAAAATGGAAAACATTTTGAATTCTCTTTTATGATATTACTCATTAAATTATTATTCTCAATATAATTTTACCTTTAAGAGCGAGTTTAATCCTCTATGTAAAATGTAAAATCCTTCACTCTTCATTCTGCTTTTGTAATATTAATGCCGAGATAAAATTGAAATAATGAAAAGGATCGGACGAGGGCGGACGGACATTCAGACTTTTTATCTTTATTTATCCTTTTACGAGAATATTAATTATATTTAAAAATTAAAATTATAATTCCTTGTATATGTTTAATTTCGAAATTCATTAAAATTATCAAAGTTATTTAAAAATAATCCAATTAAAAATATTATTAATGTAAAGAAAGGTAATTCAGGGAAAAATAAATGTCGCTTTTATTTTTGGCATACATCTGTAGAATAAATCAAATAATTCGTCTCAATTGTTAGGGTATTTTTTTAAATCAGGTCCTACATGGTCGATAATTTTGATCTAACGATTCGATTGACTAATCGATTGACTGCGCTTCAATCAAACCTTCAATCTTTTGATCAAAACTCACTCACAGTTGAGTTTTCGACTTCGAAGAACGCTTCGAACATTGGTGTCCAACCGATTAGGCCTTCCTTGCATCGACGTTGGTTGCCGTTAAAGGGAAAAACAAAAGGTGGAAACGGCATTGGTTCAAGGAATGGTACAAAATAAGAAATCCCTTCCCCCATGAACATTTCATTTCTATTATGAGACTCACAAACTCATGTTCTGAACTTAGTGTGATTTTTTCTCCAATTTCGTATTCGTTTTGTAACTTTTTTTGGGAGAGCGGGGTAAACTCCATGATTGTCGTAATGATTGAGCCTAGACGATCAATCGATTGAGTCAAATGATTGCGTCATTCAAACTTAGTATCAATCGCCTTCAATGATTAGCTCAAGCGTCAAACAGATTCCTAGACTGTCAATCTGGCTTGATTCAATCTTTTGATCAAAATGATTGACAGTCTAGAGCAACCTTAAGAAAAATTGAATTAAATAATGAAATAAGCATGATCCCACAAATTTATGTAACAAAAACAAAATTATTTTTTATATCTGGGTGATTTGATTACTGGAGACTTCTCCCATTTAATAGTCGCCATTGATATATTAAAAAAAAATTTTTTAATTCTATAATTGCAATGTTTATTTAAAAAAAAATATATCGGATGTACCGTGCAGAGAAAATATATTGGACAAGCTCGCGTCTGCCTGGCTTTTGAGCCTTACGCATGGGCAACCATTTACAACAGTCTGTATAGTTAGTTGCTTCAAAATTGACATGTCCCCTGCAGGGTTCTCTTAACAACAACTCAATATACAGACTTTTGTAAATGGTTGCCCGTGCGTGAGGCTCAAAAGTCAGGTGGATGCAAGGGAGCCCCCCCAAAGGGGGGGGGTGGCCCCCCCCCCCCACAAACTCTTTTTTTTTTCACTCCCCTTCCCTCTCCCCCTCCCCTCTCCCACAAACTTTTAAATTTAACTTTAAAATTAAAAAATAAAAAATATTTATTATTTTATTTTATTTTGTTTGACATATACATATAAAAAAAAAAAAAAAAAAAAACCCCCCCAAAAAAAAGCCCCGGTGGATGTTAGCTTTTCTCTGCACGGTATTTATTTATTTAAACATGTATTCATAAATTTGACATATATTTCTCAGGAACCCACTTACATCCATCGATCATTCGACTCGGGACAGTGTTGGGCAGGAATCAGGTGACCAAGTTTCCGATCCAAAACGGCGCCATATATGCCTCTCAAAATCTCTCAGATTCTAAACAATATTTTTCATGAGAAAGGTCGTGAATTGCGACCGAAATTAAAAATTTAATTTTTTTAAAATCTCTAATTATTAAATTCTTTTCGGTAACCTTTTGCTATTTATCCAAATCTAATCTATCTTTATTTTTAATCTCTCTAGATTTCTAATTTTTTTTTTTTGCTTATTTGTTTTTGTTATCTTTTAATTTATTACTCTATTTTGGTCATTTTGACCTTCTTAAGAATTTTTTTAAATAACATAAATAAACATTGAATAGAATTAATTATTCTATCTTTAAGAAAATTATTCAGACAGGAATAAAAAAAATAAAAACAACGTGTTGACCTTGATTAAAATTGTCTCCATGTATTTATTTTAATGGTTTGATAATAAATAAGTGTCGATCGATTAGGAAAAAGAACTTAGCTGATTTCTATTTAGGGCAGTGAATAGTAAGGACCAATTATGTTAGGATATCTTTTAAATGAATATAAATAGATTTATTATAAATACTACTAACTCTAAAGGATTAGTGAAGTAATATTGAATATTGAACCGCCTCATTGAAGATATGAGTTTAATTGGGAAATAATTTTAGAATGTAGGCAACCCGCTAAACAGACGTGTATATTTGGTAGTTTTCTAAGTAAAGCACTTTGGCCTGGCGCTTAGATAAAAATCTGGTGTGACTGGTCGCACAGCACACAACTTTCTCTTACCCTTCGGCAAGAGAAAGTTGTGTACTGTGCTTGCCACACCAGATTTTTTGTGTCGATATATACTTGTTAGTTTCCGACAGTAGGGTAGTCAAATGTAATTCAAGTGAATTTTTTTTTTAAACATTCATTTTTCTCATTCCCTCCCTCCCACACATTCCGTTTTCGGCACGGCAAGCCGAACCGTTTGGGTGAGGTAGCATGATGTAAAATTTATAAACATGGGAAAATATTTATATTTTGTTACCATGGCAACCATTTCTCCTATCTTCTCTATGAAGTTCAAGAGTAAAGTGGTCTTCAGTAGATTTTTATGGCAAAATGAGAATATACATTTTAAAGAGCATCTAAAAAATAATTGATTTATGAATTAAAAAAAAATCGTTGGAGTCAATTTTGAGAAAATCGAAAAAAAGTGAAAAAATACATCAGTAATAGGGGCGTATATAAGGGAGGGCGAGGCCCCCATCCGAAATGTTAGATCAGCCCCCAGCGAAAATGTAGCTCCGTGAAAATTTTTTTTGAGGGTGAAAGACTTTGGTTCCGTAAAATATAATAATAAAAATTATAATTTAAAAAAATAAATTTTTTCACTTTTATTTGCACATTTTTCAAAGTATGTATTTTAATAATATTTACTTTTGCGTTAATAAAGATGGAATATAAACAATATATTAATTATAATTTATATTTGTATATTCTCCTTTGAGAAATGCCAACTGTCTCAAATAATTTCCTTTCCGAATATTATATATAACCTTGAATGAGAAAAAAACTGGCATACGTATTGCTATTGAACTATTTGCACTCAGGATGTGCATAAATTTACCAAACTTGAAAGGCTAGTTATTCGCTGTGCTGTAGCTATTTGCAAGTTAGAATCAATCTTAAAAAAAAAACTTGCTTTTTTAAATGAAATTTTTTTAGTTGATTCATGAAATTTATTTTTGGGAAATTCCGTATTATAATTATGGTTGAAATCATTATGAAAATATTTACAGGAAACGAAATTCTTTCCCATTATTTTTTATAAACAATAAATATTTAATTTTCAATTATTCCAGACATGATATACAAAGAGTGGATAATAACTTGTATTGGAGGAAATTTATTATAGAACAAGATAAGTGAACAGGAGAAGAAAATCAGCAGCTAGTTGGATCATTTTTTTATTCTCCTCACATTGACGTTTCGATCCCGGTTGGGACCATCTTCAGCCATAACACCCATGTGTTCTGAAGAGCCATTTCAGTTTTTTCGATTTTCTCAAATTCCAACGATTTTGATTAAAATTCATAAATCAATTATTTTTTAGATCCTCTTTAAAATGTATATTCTCATTTTCCCTTCAATATTGTCTGAAGCCCACTTTCAATCTTGTACAGTGAGGACGATATTAAGTCCCACCCTCGCGTTTTCTACTTGTGATTATTTCATTGTTTTTTTTAAAAGAAAATGAAAATTTTTATTGGAAATTTTCTAGGTTTGAACCATGAAAGTTTCCATTAAAAAATATATAATATTTTTTTAAAAACAATGAAATAATCACAAACAGAAAACGCATGGGTGGGACTTAATATTGTCCCTCACTGTACAGTTTCATTTACCGAATGTAAGAGAAAGTTGTGTACTGTGCTCTGACTACAATTCAAAAGTCCCGAATCACTGATTTAAAAGTTACAACATACAACTCACGTTCGTGTCTGGAAAAATTTGTCAACATTGTTAAAATATTTTCCTGAGTAGGAAACTTAAAGCTCTCATCTCAACCGAGTTACAGGTCTCAAACGTTTAACAAATTCGTTATAGTCTAATTGTCGGAGAAAAATTGATTTATCCTAGACAAATTGACATTTTTCAGAAAAACTAGGAGATAGTTGTGTGCTTTGCGACCAGTCACACCAGATTTTTATCACTTGGCTCTTTATATTTTCCTATTCCTCAATTTTGTTTTATGGTTTTAAAATAGGCGCTTAATGAAAAGGATTATAAGTTTGGACAGGATAGGCAACTTTTAATTTTTATGCCCGTCCCCCTCTCTAATTTCAGGTAAACGAACTCTTATTGCAATTTCGTTAGGAATCCAACATTCCTTGTCTTCCTTATTTCCTGTGGACGTTCTTTTTTCTTTCTGTCTCATCCTCCAGCGTTTCTTTTACGCGCGATTCAAAGGAGAGGTGAACTGATCTGGTGACGTTCGCCAGAGTGAGGCAGGTCTTTTCGGTTATTGACCCCCTCCTCTCCACATTATATTATATCGCATTCTTTTGTTGAATTGTGAGATTCTCTACAGTTGGAAACTTCTTAATCATACCTTCTGTTTTTACTTTCTCGTACTTCTATATATGTTAATATATATCCTGAGAGAAAGTATTGGATTCATGTCAAAAATTCGATGACTAGATTTTAATGGATATACACGTTTTGAGGTCCTCTGAATCCGCACCGGGTGCCATCCATGCTAGTTATGCCAGTATCTAGATAGGATCTTCTTCTGTCCTCGCCTTATTCCCGCGATGCGGGGTCGGCGGACTTAATTTTTCCCCTCCAATCCTATCACGAGTTTTTGCGACCGTAAGAAATAGGACAGGCCGGCCCGTCGCACGGTCTGACGCCTGTTGAAAAGAGGAAGGTAGAGACAGACATACAAAGAACTGAAGGACTGCCTGTCCCAGCTCGGGCAGCTCGTGGTCGCCATCCACGTACCCACAAGATGTGGGCCCCTGAGCAATTTATAT
This sequence comes from Euborellia annulipes, assembly GCA_023213315.1. Classification (NCBI taxonomy): domain Eukaryota; kingdom Metazoa; phylum Arthropoda; class Insecta; order Dermaptera; family Anisolabididae; genus Euborellia; species Euborellia annulipes. Next base: position 39,035 of record JAKCPI010031060.1, read on the forward strand.
AGATAGGATAAAAGGAAAAAAAAATGACAAATTTATATTAATTTTTTTTATCAAACTTGTTGACAATAAATGTAATTTAACTGCTTTTCTGTAGTTGTCAATTAAATAATTATCATAGTCTAAACTTGACAATTTATGTCAATTTTTGACAATTGTCGCATTGTCAGTTTTTATGAAATAGGGCTCTTATTTAATAATATGATTAGCTTAACCAGATGTGAAAAGTCTCGAAAGTCATAGTCATCCGAGAGCTAGATAATTAATTAGAAGTGAAGCAACCAGCCCTTATTGACTCAATTTCTCTTTTCATTCTAGAACTAACCTAATTATTTGCGCATTTGAAATGGACCAGAAGGAATTTAATGTTAACCTCTCTGATTGCCGGTGAATGGCTACAGGCCAATAATGGTTAGATATACTATGTCGCCCGAGTGATATATTCGATGAGATGGCTTCTAAAAAATACTTAGTACTCTGACATTTAACAGATAAACAATTGAGCGAACCCTTTTGCCCTCTTTTAATCCCGACTTGTGCAATCGTATTATTTTAGGCATGAATGTATCAAAATCACGTAGTAAGTAGATCAAATGTTTTATTTAATTCTCAATTGTTTATTTATATATACAGTCAATTTTGTTTTTATACGAAATTGAAATAACATGAATTTAAAAACAAATTCGAACTCTGCAAAATAAAAAAATAAAATTCTTCTCTAATTATATTGTAATTAATACAATTTGTTAACTCAGTCTAAACAACATTTTTAAACAACTTCCCGATGATCCAGAGATCTTAAACTTTGTAAATAAAAGCTCAGTTCCAATGACACAAACGTGATACACGAATTTTTAAACATGAAAAATCAATTATCCATATGTATTAGCCCTAAATGAAAATTGTTTTGTGTTATACTTTAGTTTATTTTTATTAGATACGACCATCTGGGTTCTAAGTTCAGTTCAGAATCTATAATTAATGCCCATTTGCACCAACACATCTTAGATCTTAAGCTCGTCTTATGTCTAACAATTGAATTTGAAACGTTGCTCCAACAGGAAATCGAGTCTTAATTAATTAATCGGCTATTTGTGCCTATATCTCAATTTTTTTTTTAAATAATAAAAATAAGATAAATTTATTTCAAAAAAATATATAGTTAGCCTATTTTGAATACACATTTCGCTTTTTATAGAAGGCTCAAGGCGATCTTAAAATCGTGTTGGTGCATACGAGCATAAGACTCTGAAATGTTGTATCTTATACACAAAAAATCACAGTCAAGAATTTTTTATTTAATTACAACATTCGTAAAACTTTATCTATCGATTTTAGCAAAAAAAAAAGATTTTCCTATTCGTAATTTCGAATAATTTTGGTTAAAAAAAATTTGTCTATCTTTTTTTGTTTTTAAAGAGTATTTTCTTTAATTTCTAAACCACTAGTGAATTTGTTTTTAGACAACCTGTTTTCAGGGACCAATCGATGGCTTAATAAAAACATAATTGGATTTACTTTGTTAATGTTAATTTTCTTTAAAATGGATGATTGAATTTGAATAAAAATTCAACTTATTTACATTCTCTTTTTAAATGCCAAAAATTTTTGGATTCAATTCAGAAAGAAATAATAAAGTTAGCAGACAAAAATACTAGGGGTAATTTATTCCGTTATTAATTAGCTCTTTGTAGAGTGAGTTTCAAAAAAAAAGTCTACTTCAGGGGTTTTATTGATTTGCTTTTTTGTAAAATATGATTTTGATGGAAATTTTTGGGCGTTTTTAATAGAAAGGATTTTTTTAAATTACCCTTTTCGAGTGGCGATGCCATTTAATCAGTGCCGGATAACCCAATAGGCAATCGCCTAAGGCCCCACACTTTTTAGGGCCCCAGCAACATTAGATTTTTTAAACTCTTTTTCGGCATCTTAGGCCATTTAGACCACTTACTTATTTATTTAAATTATTGTTAGCCAATTCAATTGAAATTAATTTTGTCCTCGGGCTTGGTGTAGCGTGCTGGCCCTCTATACCAAGGGTCGCGGGGTCGGATCCCAGGCAGTCCGATGATTTTTTTATGTGCAATTACCCAGGAGTAGTTCGTTACTGAAAGATAGGCAACCCTTTCGCCCAATTCAATGATTATTTATTCTCGAGCTGATCATAAAGGAATAATAATTTCTAGAGAGATTCGCATGCTTGATCGATGTCTATACCTAGTAGTCAAGTTATGGATCGAGTTGGCTATTTGGGTTGCCTATCTTCCAGTAACTAAAGATCGAATTAGTTTCTCTGATCCAATTTTCTATTTTAAAAATAGACAATCCTTTAATAATAAAAACATCTTTGGTAGTTTTTTCTCCAACAAAACTTACGTTTACATAACAATATTTTTCTTTTTTTTCATTCATAATAATTTTTTTTCTAACTTTCCAGAGGTAAACATTTTACTAGCCTGTTGCTATCTTTTCCTAGGCAAACAAATAGCTATACATGACTAACTTGTTCAGATAATATATCATTTACTTAAACCGTTTTAAAAATCTACTTATTTGTTATCCAGTCATATTTATTTTTATTTGTTGTTGACAAATTTTTATTTTCTAAACCTTTTTGGAGCCCTCGTTCTTGGTGTAGGGATTAGCGTGCTTGCCCTGTATTCCAAGGGTCGCGGGTTCGGATCCTGGGCAGTCGGATAATTTTATTTAAACTTTTACGGGCCTTATAAGTTTTCCATAGATATTTATTTTTATTTATTAAAAAATTTAACCACAAATTAAAAGTTATTTCAATTAAATATTAGAACACCTACTGTAGTTGTATTATATGCAGGCTATTATTAATCAGTTAAGAGCATATTCAATGTTTTCATGCTATTTTTTTTATATTATATATTATTTTAAATTTATTCATTATATAAATTTTAATTGCAGCTCACTTCACGTTTGTGTAATTTTATTGGTCCAGTAAAAATTTTCGGTAGAACAACGCTGATCTAATTAAATAGAAAATTAATGTTATTCCTTTGAACTGTGCGCATGTTTCCGGAAAAATAGTGCATTCCCTATTAAGACAATGCATATAAAAATTGCATTATCATCATCATTATAATAGATTCCATTCAAGTTTATGTGCTGTATAACTAGACTATATTATTTGATAGCAAAGTTCAATTTACAACTGCAACTGCATGAGAATTTTGCCCAGATGGTTTTGTAATTGCATAAGTATTAATTAAATAGAAATAAATGATTTTAGCTAAATAGATATTTTTAATTAATTTGGATTGTTTAAAAAAATAAAATAAAACATTGTATGAAAAAAGAAGCAGTTATGGAAAAACAAGTTTATCTAATTTAAAAGAAAAATCTATATTATTAATTCTAGCATTATATAAAAGTAGAGAGACTGCGTTAGATGTGAAAGAAATATTTCAAGGTAACGCATAGATCAAGAAAATAGTCATTGGGTTAGAAAATCAGTGGAAATAATTAGAAAATAAACAAGATGTGTGTGCAGCCATATTTTCTTTTATTTAAATTCTCACTGTCACGGCTGACTTTTCAGCTCGAGGTCTTGGCCATCTTCAGAGCCGACTGTTAATATTCTACGGTGTGGATCTTTCAATACAGCGACTATATTCAGCAAGTGATCTCCTCACTGTAAAACGTAAATAAATGAAAGAAAAGGAAACAAATTTGTCCTTACCTTTATTAATCGTTTATGGATTAAGGAAAAATTTTATAAAGCCAGAGAGAAATACATTTCTCTGTTTCTTTCGATCATTTCTTTACGTTTTGCTGTGAGCAGACTACTTGCCTTATCTATGCTACTTGCTGAATGTTGCAGTGGCGTCATTAAAACTTTTTTTCTTGGGTGGAGGGGGGGCAAACTTTGTTTATTAAAATTTACTCACAAAATAGGTACTCAAATTTGGCCAGAAGATATTTTATTTAATTAATTGTTTAATTTTGTACAGTTTATATGGTATGCTCGTAGATTTTTGCTCAGGGGACCACGTCTTGTGAGTATGTGGATGTCGACCACGAGCTGCCCGAGCTGGTACAGGCAGACCTTCAGTTCTTTAAATGTCCTTCCTCTTTTCAACAGGCGTCAGACCGTTCTACGGGCTGGCCTGTCCCAGGGCCGGAACTACGAGATTTTTTAGGGGGGGGGGCAAAATTTAATTTGCCGCCCCTTCCTTAAAATTTTCTATGCAAAATTAATATCATTTTATCTTTTTTTTAGTAAATCTTTCTTTAATTGCCGCCCGGGGCACACGCACCCACTGCTCCCCCCCCCTAGATCCGGCCCTGGCCTGTCCTATTTCTTCCTGTCGTAAAAACGTATGACCCGCCGACCCCGCACCGCGAGAATAATAAAGGCGAAGGAGAAGAAGAAAATATACTCGTATATTTATTTTGAAATATTTTATTTAGAATAATATAAAATTTAAAAAAGATCAGTCTTTGGGTGGAGCGCCCCCCCCCCCGCAAATGCCGCTGGAATGTTGTCGCTGTATCAAAAATCCACGCATTAGCTGACTCTGAAGATGGCCTAGACCTCGGGCCGAAACGTCAGCCGTGAGGGCGAGAATTTACTGGTAAATAAAAGAATTATTCTTATTAATAAAAGAAAATTTGGCTGCACATACACGTCTTGTTTATTTTCTGACTCCATCACAGGCTACAGTGGCTGTAGCCACGGAGGCCAGAAATAGCCAATGAGATAATTAATCCTCGCCTCGTCCGGGATTCGATAAAAATTTTTTATTGTTACATTTTTTACATCAACAAAGTATTTTTTATAGAAATAATTAGAAGAGTGCTTGCACAAAATGAAATAAAAAAAAAAAAATTCGAATCTTCTTTCGATTATTGAGGACATGACAGACAATTTCTTCTTTTTTTTTTAATGCCCATTAAATTTTGATCGAGCAATAAATTGAAGAGAATCAAATCAAATAAACCTCTAACGTTACGTGATATGCGAAACCCAGATTGTAACCTAATGCAACATTTATAACGTAAGGTATATCAGATTTCTCATTTTTAAGCAATTCAAAATTAGACGATTTAATGGTAATTTATCTAACTAACCGCCCCCCACCCTTCCCCTCACCCACTTCAGAAAAATTTAACTAACTGCGGAAAGATTTCTACGGGCGCTTTTTGGATCAGTACCAATATTTCTTATTTTACATATTAAGAAAGATTTTTCGCCTGGAGACCAATTATCTTTGGTAACCATTTCGTGTGAGATGGACCCCATTAAATTTACAATCTTTAATTTGTTCTTGTCTTTTTTAAATCCTTATAACCTTGAAATCTCTTTAATAAAAGACAAATCACTTAGGATAAGATTAAACGCATTAGGTTGCAATTTATATGCATTATGCAATTCATGTTTCTTTTAGAAGACTAAGTAAGAAAGAAAAAGAAAGAAAGAATCTACTTGGCAAACGTTGGAAAAAAAAACAACTCTGATTCAAATACTTAAATAAAATACATAGTATTACTTTGAATATAATTAATTCAATGTGCTACATTTATGAATTTATATAAAAAAAATCAAATTACTGTTAATAATTTTTTTAAATGTTTTTATACATTTATCCTGTCTTCATTGAATACTTAGATAACATTAAGCTGGTCGTTAATAATTTATTTAAAATTTATCGAGGTAAATTAATTATTATAATCTCCTCCCATTATTAATCCAAATGCATAATTGCCACCATTTTTGAAAAGAATCTCTAATATGCCACCAGAATGCGCTGATATCGCATGTCAAGAGTTAATCAACTTTTTTGTCAGGTTTACAATTATAATTGCATTATTTTCATCATTAACAAAAATCTAATTGTCTTTAGTGTAAAATAATAAGTAAATAAATATGTACTTAAAAAGAAAGTTCCTCCCAACAGTCGTGTATTTAAAAGTCTCCCAAGGTAAATAGATATAATTTGAATTTTCTCTTTTACAAAATAGCCCTATGCATAGAGAAAGTTTTTATAATCGTCAACAAAACTCACCATGAGCTTTTGATAATTTTCAACGTTTTGGTTAAAAAAAAAAAAAATTTGAAATTATGACTGTGAATCTGTATATGTTAACATGATAATTTTTTTCTATTTATAGGTCTACTCCTTTTCAGTTGCAGAGGCCATTTTGAGTTTTACAAATTTTCCATTTATATGGTTCAAAATATTCAAATATTGACTTCTCCTACTAGTTTTCTACAATCTTGTACATTTTGTCACCACTCCCAACTGCTTGGTAATAAAGATGTTTGTGTCTGTTATCCCTTTCAATAAACAAAAGGCAAACTTAAATATAAAGGTAAAATTTTGTGGTTCTTATACTAATTATTGGTTTGTACCAATTTTTTAAAAAGTACAAGGAAACGGGAGCCCACCTTAGTATTATTCACATGAAATTTAATCCTCAGAGTAACAACAACGTGTCAGGTCTGACACTAATGACAGAAAATATCAATTTTTTGAATAAACTGACTATATGAGGAAGTCGATGAGAGCTTAATTCCGATTTTTAATTTATGACTGAGTAAATATTGTGATAATAATAATAGGAAAAAAACAAAAATGCTCGCAGCAAGTATATTTTGTTTATTTGTTAACGGTGTTAATGATTAAAACATAACCATTTTATGATGCCCCAAGAATGTATGCGCCTTCAGGAAAAAGTTTCCAGCTTTGAAGATGGACCAAACCGTGGGGCCGAAACGTTGGCTGTGAATTGAATAAAGAAAATATTCTGGCTGCAAGCTTCTTATTTATTTATTTTTTTTTTATCTCTCAGCCTTTAATGTTTATTAAAATTAATTGTAGTCCATAAATTCTTTTGGATACAAAGGAAAACGGATCACTGATCCTTAGTTTATCCCTTTCTTCATTCTAAGTACTAGGACAAATGATAGCTTATAAATAAATTAATAAAACATAATTAGATGACACTAATGAAATGAATGTGTTTGTCTGTTTTAGCACTAGCCGAGAGCTACGCAACAGGGCAGAGAAGCAACGTCGGGATAAAATGAATAACTACATCATTGAGATTTCCAAAATGCTGCCTTGGGGTAGAGAGTCGAACAAACGACTGGACAAAACAAGTATTCTGCGGCTAGCGGCCTCATTCATCCGTTTGGATAGAGGTTGGTTTGTGTTTGTATAATATATCGCTTATCAGAGAGAATTTTCACCAAAATATATCGAAACGCAATTTGTTGTTATTAAAAATTTCGCTATAAACTGATTTGGTCATCATAGATATAGACGGTCGGTCCTTAGGGGGGACGTGAGGACTAAGCATCTTAATGAAATTTAAGCTTAAACATAAATATCTTATTTTGATAAACTTTTGTAACAGTTTATTGAAGATAATCAATTTTCCTACATTAAGCCTATCGCATCAAATATTTAAAAAGATTATTAAACTGGAATTTTCTTTATGAATATGTACAGTGAGCGACTCAAGTCCCCACCTGGGAGTTAGAGCCTCAAGTATATGGTAAGAGGGGATCCAGAGGTGTTTCTCGGGAGGGGGAAGGGTAATCTGGTGTGACTCGTCGCACAGCTCACTATTTTTCCTTAATTTTGGTAATTTAATGGCGCATTCTGTACATGTTTGCCTGAATATAAATACAAATCAAAATTTTAAGTATTAATTTTTAAAATTTTACATTAAAAAAAATTTTTTCTAAAAAAAAGTATTTTTTTTTAAATCTCAGGGGGGTAATTACCCCCTTTACCCCCCCCCCCTGTATCCGCCCTTGATCTGGTGTGACTGTTAATACAGCACACAATTTTTTCTTACTTTCGGTAATTTAAACGTGCATTCTATACTTTTTTTTACCAGAATATAAATACAAATCAAATTTTTAAATATTAATTTTTAAAATAAAATTTAATTCAAAAAAAAAAATATTTTTCTCCAATCTCGGGGGGATATTTATGGCCCTTGTATCCGCCCTTGGTATATGGAATTTAGTGAAATAATTATAATGACCGAAAAGTTAAAATAAAATCTGTTTGAGATGATTTTATTTTAAAAGGTAAAATAAAATCTGGTACATATGATTTTATTTTACCTTTTCAAATTGAAAATTATTTCACTATATACCATATACTATACCATATACTTAAGGCTCTACCTCCCAGATGGGTACTTTATTGTGGCACTTACTGGCGCAGTAACCAGAAGTTTAACAATTTTAGATATTTATCTCTGAATCTTAAATTAAAGAGCCGTGAAACGGTGGCACTTTGTGCAACTTAAGATTTTAATTGATAGGTCTCTATTTCAAAAGAGTTGCTCCATTATCAAATTATTATAATTAACTACTGCCTTCAAATTAAATTATCAAAAAATTTTTAAAAGGTTATGTCTGCCAATTTCTTCCCTAATTTTTGCATTTATTTAAGATTTGAAACTTGATTTCAAAAGCAACTATAGATACAAAGAAATTTAAGTGTTTAAGATCAGAAAGTTTTTTACCCGAACTTCATTAATCACCTCCAATTCAAAATATTCATGTATATAAAAATCAAAACAACAAGTAACATGACATTGAACTTGTCGTTAGGATATTTAAACAAAAATATTTTTTATTTTCTTATTCTCATCGGGATTATGTCAGAAATATTACTGAAAAAAATAATACGCCCAAAAAAATATATGATTAAAATAAAGCCACTTATGTTTTTTATTTTAAAAAAATTCTATGAAGGAGATTTTAATTTTCATTTAGCCAAATAAATTCTAAATATTTTGTACAAGCCTTCACCGTTCATATTTATTTAAATAAATTGGTAGCCAGTTATTTTCAATTAGTTTTCGAACCAAACTCTTGGATTATGCAACACAATTTTTGTCTCATGTCAAGGGGATAACATGCCAAATTACAATTAAATATTAAAAAAAAACTATATTTTTTTTTTAAATCTATACTTTTATAAAAAATTCGTTAAGGAAAAATTATATAATTATATAAATTATAATTTTTTTGAATAAATTATTCCTAAATTACTTAAAAACTGGAAATTACCATCATCGATTAAATATATATTTTTTGCCTTAAACAAATTATAAAAATTTTCATTTTGGGTGATGCAAATTCTTAAATGAACCTCATCAGCCCAGTTTTATTTATATATTTTTTTAAGTTGATTAAAAATGTTCAAATTATTGAATACCCGCCAGAATTTTTTTTTCTTCATACAGAACTATTTTTTCTTCTTTTTTAGCAGAGGTAATGCTTGTGATCTACGGGCATTGGTTTACTTCTCCCGAGCGATAAAATTTTTTTAAATCATAATGGAGAAGAATTAATTTAAATAAATATGGACGGATATATAAGAAAATTGTCTTCCTTTTGCAAAAAGATCCTTGAAAATAGACAGAAAGCATCCGAACACAATCGGATATATTTTTTAATGTTTTTTAAAATTAAAATTAAAATTGAAATTTTTAAAATTTGTCAACACGTCCAATCTGTTTGTCATGGGAATTAATTCTATATAAAATTAAAGAAATTTCAGAGATAAATTTTAGTTATATCATAAGACTAAGCTTGCAGGCACTTTTGTTTTATTCTATATGGCAAATATAATTAATAAATAATAAATATATATATCACCTGCTGAGAATCATAGTGGCTCAAAAGAGAAGACGTTTCGTAGGCTTAACTCAAAAATTGAATTTTCGGACTTTCGCCATTATGATTCTCAGGAGGCGATATGTATATAGTCGTAATAATTTTCTAATATTTGTTTTTTGTTTTAGTTTTAAAACATTACCAGTCCTACTCAATACGTCCACCTGAGGAGATTTTTGAATTCCTTAATCTCTCTATGATGCTGGAGGTAAGAAATTTTCCATAATCTTTTATTTTTTTTTTCACTTTGCTTATTTGTAAAAGATTAAAAAGTTGTATATTACATGAGATTATGTTGTGATTATACGTAGTTGAATTGCAATAGGCAAGGCAAAGGCATATTGAATAAAAGAAAACGAAGCTTTCAGGTCAATTATATTTATTTAAATTAGCAATGTGTCTATCATATGTTGGATTCATCTCCCTGGGTTTTCTATATTATGCATGCCGGGCATATATAGACTTTTTTTCGGGGGGGGGGGGCTCATTTTTAAATATCTCCTCCCTCCATACACAAAAATATTTTTAAAATACCGGATATACCTGAGCCCCGAGGGGCCCGGGCCCTCTCAAAGACAAATTTTCATTAAATTTCATGTTCATGGGTCCATTTCTTCTGATGAGTAAATTTGCTTTCCAACTGAGTTCATAAGTGAACTTCATATATCCGAATGTCGTGCTGTGGTCCAGTGGTAGGGCACTCTGAGTACAAATTGGAGGATCCGTGGTTCGACTCCCGGCGGCACACCCTTATTTTTTCGGATATATGAATTAATAAATATTTAATTGTATAAATTTCGCGGCTCATATACGCGATATATATAATATCTTAAAAATTATATATAATTTCTTATTTATTAATTAATTCAAATTGAGGTCTCCTCAATTATTCCATCTGGATTGCACCTGGTCGAGGGAGAAATTTGTGGCTAATTAAATTATAAGCCTACAAGGACTGAGGATGGATAAATAAAATCTTGTCCGAAACGTCTTCTTTTCGACATTTGGCATCCAAAGGCTCTCTTTATTTGCTGCATCCGTACTTGCTTGCTCTCTTCTGCCCCATAACATCAATTGCAACTTCTCTTCAGAAATGGATCGAAACTTTGCTAATAATCAGTGGCCTGCAAGCTCCGTTTTCTACTTGTTCTATTATAGTCTTTGTGCGGAACCTTCAGGACCTGGACTCACTCCTCTCTTTCGAATTTTTTAATTAAAAAAAAAATAGTCTTCTGATCTAGTACTCGATTATTTTTTAACACCCATAAATTGAGTAGTAATATGTAAATTACACTCAAAAATAACAAGAAGCTAATATAATCTCACTTAATTTCTTAATTTTACTCTCTGTAAAATAAGTAATTTTTATTTTTACTCGGAGTTTCCAATCCACCTTCGTATTTCAGATAAACTAATCAGACTTTGAACTTAATTGCGAGTGACTCCCATCTCTCGATACATTTTAGACTATAAGCAGGGCCGCAGACAGGAGGGGGGAGGTATATCCCCGGGCTGTTTGCTCTCCAACTTTAAAAACCTAATTAAAAATAATTTTCATGGTTAAAATTTCATTAAAAAAAAATCATTTTCTTGACGGGGCCCGGGCCCTTTAAGCTCAAATCTGAAAATTATATGAACGAAAAATGATAACGCAGGCCATACTAATATGACCTGAAAACGTGGCTAAATTGGGGAATTTTACTCCTTTAGGTGCCCCATAATATTTGTTTAGATTTCAATTTAGATTTCAAAAAAATTTTCATTCCCCCCAGACCACCCGGAAGTCGTCTGTCCGAATCTGGCCTCGATAAATTATGATAACCTTATGTATAGGGAATTTTAACAAATTTTTAAATAACTTTTTTTTATTTAAATAAACATAAGCATGCATACCTGTTTCAAAAATTGTATCAAAAACTGTAAAAAATTGTTGGCATGAAGGACACAATAGCCTTTTATAAACTAGAAAAAAACTTAGGGTGGGGGGCCCATATTATTAAGTAGTCCCGGGGTCTGTCTGCGGCCCTGACTGTTGGTGTTTGTTGGTGATGCAAAGGTCAATTCTAGATCGATACTCCAAATAGACGGAACAATCTAGTACATTTCTAAAAATATATTAAATTAATTTAATTAGTACAATTGATTTGTTAGAGATTTGGTCCAGATCCGGTAATATCCCACACATCTCTTTTCGTTCTTCCTTAGATTGGCTTGTTTATCAAAAACTTTTTTAAAACTAATTATTTTTCTTATTAAATAAGAAACCAAACCCAGCTATTATCCCCTAATTTTGTACATTTCTTTATTCTTCACCAAAACAATTTTTCTCTTCCAAAAATAGATTTTAATAAATTCGCTTGCTGATTATCTTGTTTATTTTATTTAATAGAATAAAAATGATATTTTCTTTCTTTTTAATAACGAAGAGAGAATAAAGCCCTTAATGAATTGAAAAAAATAATGGCTCGCTTGTTATTTTAAAAGAATATATATTGCTTATTATTTATAATTAACAATTCATCCATAATTTTTCCTTTTCCTGTTTTTAAATTAAGAAAACATTTTTTGTTTAGCTATTTCATAAAAAAACATTTTCAAATTTAGAAAAAAATAAGAGTTTTTTTTTATATAAAAGTCACTTAGGTAGGTCACAGATGAATAATCCATTTTTCATTAAATAAAATTATTTGTAAAAAATTAGAGTAGATCCCTAATTTAGAATACCTTCCGCATAATATTTTACGGATAAACGAATCCTAATGGAAATAAATAAAGAAAATAATCAAATAATGAATTCATGGAGTGCCAAAGTGTGGAACTCGTACCAGTAAATAAAGGGGAATTCCCGTAGAGGGAATACTATCTAGCAAGTTGATCCTCCAACCATCCCAAGAAAAATTATTAAAATTTCATTTTTCTTCTTCTTTCTTCGCCTTAATCCCGCGGTGCGGGGTCGGCGGAAATTATTATTAAATTTCAAATTTTATCCTTTATTTATTTATTTTTTAATTAAAAGAATAAGTTTGACTTTCGCTTAGTTTTTTTAACCATTGAATAATTCCTTTATTATTGATATAAACCTCTAAAATGTTTTGTTTTAGAATATGGGGTCGTTTATGCTCATCACCCTGTCAACTGGCAAGATCGTCATGGTGTCCCCATCTGTGGAGAAATTTCTTGGATATTCTCAGGTAAATCGTCTTCTTTCATTATACAATAGAATCTTAAATCTCAAAAATATTTAAGGGAATACAGTAGAACCTCGCTTAACGAGCACCTCTCAACAAATTGTAAGAGAATGAATGACTCGCTTAACGAGTGACGCTTCGCATAAAGAGGAAATAGATGTAGATGATTCACTCTCCTCAATAATATGTAAATAATTTTCTTTGAATTAACGTTATACATAAAATATTGTATTTTTTCGACATGGAACGCATTATCGTATTTTATATTAATATATATGAGAAAAATTGTTTCGCATAACGAGTGTTTCGCTTTACAATTTTGATTATGGAATGAATTATACTCGTTAAGCGAGTTTCCACTGTATTTTTTTAGAATTGGCCATTTAAACAGATCCTCTTTGGTTGTAACTCATCTTGAGGGATATTATAAGGATTATATTATATTATTAGGAATTTTAATCAAAAAGAATCGGTTCTAAAAAATTCCAACATCCATTGGTATACTAATGGGCCGCCTCCTTAACAGTAGGCTACTGCCAACCAAAATTATCAAATTATCTGCAGAAATCTTTAACTTTTTTTATGGTTAAAATTTCGAATGGAAAAAGTCAGTGGCTTACTGAGACAATTAGGGGCTTGGGGCGTCACAAGAAGTGGGGGCCTATATACTTTTTGTAGCAGAGGTGTATATTGAATTTTTCTGGAAGGAGGAGGGGCGAACTCATTTTTAAATATCCCCCTCCTCCATACACAAAAGTTTTTTTAAATACGTATTTCCCTGAACCCCGAGAGCTCCGGGCCCTCTCAAAGACAAAATATTTGAGGGCCTATGCCGGCTAGGGGCCTGGGCGGACCCCCCCCTTCGCCTCTGGAAAAAGTCAGAGAACCAGAGGGAAAAATTTTTCCTTTCTCCCATTCTGCTTGGGTGTGCTATTAAAATATGCCTTTTCCCAATAGTTTACCAAAAAGAACCAAAATTAAAAAATAGACTCACAAAGAATACAAAAATGTTGTGTCGCATCTCAGTTTAAATTAAACTGAAATTGATATCCTTAAATAATTGAATTGAATCAATGATTCTTCTCACCATCAAATTTTTTTAAATTAATATCCTTGTTAAAAATGAAATATAGACATTGTAAATTTATGACAAATTGAACAAAAAATAATGATCATTATTAAAAAAAAAAAAAAAATATTTAATTAAAATAAACCTTAATGACAAAAAAAAAATATAAATTTACTTTGAGAAGAAATAATAAACTAATGTATTGCTTGGAGAAAATTTAAAATCACATAATCTAATAGCCTATCCACTGCAGTATAGAAAAAGAATATTACTTATTTCTCATTCACTTTATGAATCCCTCAATTACTGAATAAAAATTGCATATCAAATTTAATAAAATTAAGTAGGAGAAGGAAGGAAGCCAAGTCATGCAAGGAAATAATATAAGTTATGGGATTAGGAGAATAAAAATTTGTCTAGAGAGAAAAAAAAAAATTGAAAAAGTCATACAAATTTATTATTTTAACTAATAGTCAAAAAATAATTAGGTCAACCGAGGAAGTGGAGAGATGGGGTTGTGTTTAGGCGTACCCAGGAGGGTTGGAGATTCAAACCCTACCCTCCTTGGTAACTGAACTAAGACTCCAGATATTTTAAAATATAAATTTTACACTTTCAAGTCTCTCCTTTCAAATTAACCTAGGGTGGGGATAGGGGTTCCTCTTCCTTAAAAAATTTTTGAGGTAGTTCTATGGAGATGTGTGCAAGGTTTTATTGAGAGAAAGTCTTTTTTCTAGAGAATATCTCTAAAAATAAGCGTTTAAGACAATGTGCGTTGGAGATTTGCACGCCCCCTGGGACAGTTTTGGTTTTATTAAATACCAAGGACATGATTAACCAAAGAAATTCAGTTAAGTTTATAATAAGTGATGTACCATCTATTGCAACAGTATTGAGACTAAAGCCTAGTAGTTAGGCAGCCCAAATAGCACACGTTTACTAAACCTTTTTCTGATTAAAACATTGAAATAATTTTTATTTCGATATATTTTGAAATTTATAGACCTATTAAAATGATACATTTTTATGAAAGACAATGTGGAGGAAGGCCTTAATACAGATTGAAGACGAAATAAAACAAAACTTCTATGGGCCCTAATTATTTATTTTTCCTCTGTCGACGTTTCGGGGACTAAACGTCCCCATCTTCAGGACAAAGGTGTTAAAAAATTCTTATCTCTGCCTCCTTGAGTTGTTAAATTATAAATAGTTGGAATGTTAGTATATTTTATATACTATATAAATCCCTCCGCGTGTACATATCCTGATCTACCATCAGAGTTATGGTGGCTCAGGATATGTATACGCGGAGGAATTTATATAGTATAAAATATACTAACATTCCAACTAACCTAACAAACCTAACAACTGAAGGAGGCAGAGCTAGGAATTTTTTAATAGCTTTGTCCTGAAGATGGGTGACGTTTAGTCCCCGAAACGTCGACAGAGGAAAAATAAATAATTCGGGCCAATAGAAGTCTTGTTTTATTTCGTCTTCAATCTACATTTTTATGGTTATTTTTTTTTTAAAAGGGTCATTCGGCCTATTGTCAGCTTTGAAAAAGGTATTTCTCACACAGACAAGCTGCTATTTGGGCTGCCTAACTACTGGGCTTCACTCTCAATACTATTGCAATTGATGGTATTTAATAAATTGACCCAAAACTCGCTGCTCCCATCGTAATATCAGAAAGTATGACGGGTATTTTTTATAAAAGTCTTTTGACAATTAATTTTGACTAGATTAAACCGGCGCAGCGTTTAATAATAATAGAGTATATTTGAGAAAAATTTTGTATTAAAATTCAATTTTTTCTATGTCCTTCATGTCAATCAAATAAACCACACTTTACCCGAAATTATAAATTTTTAATTAACTTCAAACACCAGATTTGTAAACTTCTGACTCATTTTGATTTCTCATATTTTCATTTATTTTTTAATATCTTCTTTTAAACTTAAATGTGTCCCTCCTCTACCCCCTGCATAACACCTTCACTATACGTAAGCCAAATAGATTTTAAAATTTTAATTCGTTAAATTTGAGTCTCTAAAATTTTCTCGCCTCAAAAATTTTGCTGCCCTATTCACGGACCACCTCTGCCACCAATTAATTTATTTGTGTCTTTAATTGTTTCAAAGAAAACATATATGTCTCTCTCTCACTTGCAAACATTATCGTCTCTCTCTACTCTTTTTAAATTCCCTTTCCACCTTATCTTCGCATAGGAACAATGTTAATTTCCTATAGGGATTTGTATGTTAATTTAGATTCAAAAGGGGTCCCCTTTAGAACTTTTTTTAGGCATTTAAAATTTTATTTTCCAATTCTTATGAAATTTTGTATTTATTTACGATTCTATATTGTGTATAAAATGTCCAAATATGAGATTAAAATTTTGAAAAATAACCATAGTTTATTTGAAGCAGTCAACATTTAAAATGCAAGTTTGAAACTAAGGTGCTATCGGAAACTAAATATATCTCGACACAAAAAATCTGGTGTGACCAGCGGTGCACAACTTTCTTACCGAAGGGTAAGAGAAAGTTGTGTGCTGTGCGCCAGTCACACCAGATTTTTTAATATCTTCTTTTATACTTAAATGTGTCCCTCCTCTACCCCCTGCATAACACCTTCACTATACGTAAGCCAAATAGATTTTAAAATTTTAATTCGTTAAATTTGAGTCTCTAAAATTTTCTCGCCTCAAAAATTTTGCTGCCCTAGGCACGGACCACCTCTGCCACCAATTTTGGTAATTCTTATTTTTTAGAGAGGGTGGGAAATTGAAATGCGAATATTTTTATAAATTATGCATGAGAAAGTTAAATAGAATTTGTTAATTTCTTGGATACGAGACCTTTGATTGCGATATGTTCACTTTTCAAACTTTTCTTAATAACTAATTTCATTTTGGTTTTGTGTACCACTTTTCCTATTTTGCCCGCCCCTTGATATCTGCCGCTCGGGGCACGTGCACCCCATACCCCCCCCCCCCTCTCTAGAACCGGCCCTCCTATAATTAGTTCACTCTATATTTATTCCCTCTATATAATTAATAACACCTCTCCTGAATATTATATGCAAACTTTTAAAGAATGTCTTAAAGCATAGCTTTAACTATTGTATATTCAATTAAACTTAACATGGATTTGTATTATTTAACAAATACTAAAGCTTACTAAATGCCACACTGTTGTTATATTACATTACATGGCCTTTCCATTATATATTTAGAATTTTTTAATTTGATTATTGTCTCTCGGCAATAGAAAACTGGCGCACAGCACACAACTTTCTTTTACTCTTCGCTAAGAGAAAGTTGTGCACCAGATTTGTTGTGTCGAGATATATTTAGTTTCCCATAGCACCTTAGTTTCAAACTTGCATTTTAAATGTTGACTGCTTGAAATAAACTATGGCTATTTTTCAAAATTTTAATCTCATATTTGGACATTTTATACACAATAGAGAATCCTAAATAAATACAAAATTTCTTAAGGTTGTTGGATAGTACATCGTAAGTCATAATAGAATCTAAATTTTTTTAAATAAAATTAAAAATTTGAATGCCAAAATTCCTTATTATAATTTAGTCGTGACCTATCATAGTTTATAATTGTATTAAGTTAATAATTTAATTACCAAAAATAATAAATGAGTGACTTTGACTCGAGCAGTTTTCACGTAATATAGAACTGGCAACATTGCATGCATCAGCTATCTATTTTAAATCTTAAACGCCTTAAATTTTATTTTATTTAATATATTACAATGTTTAATGCAAATCAGTTTAAACACAATGGACGATTTGCGAGAAAAAATATTGTAAAATTGAAAAAAAAATGTATCTGACATAGAGATAAGACACTTATGCTATGCGACGTTGCCAGGCTGGTCTGACTCTCGAGAATTCATTATTTTTAAATATTAGCGACTGTTATTTTGGAGAATTTTTTGACTTTCTTGTTAAAATATCTTTAAAAGCGGTCGGCAGAAACTTTTGGTTTTATTTTTAACGTATTCCTCGGAAGTGAATTAATAAAATGTAAGTTTTTTTGTTTTTGTATCTATTGCAGAGGTGGCTATATAATTCGATATGTGTGCGTTTCGTCGTTATTCCCCATAGGCTACATGTTAAATTTCAATTTTTTAAAAATTAATTACACGATAACCCTGTGTCAGATCTGCTTCAAAATTTTATTTTATACGTATTTGATAGTGATTAATAACATATTAAAAATTAGCTTTTAATCTACAAAGTGCTTTAATGTCCAACAACCTTAAGAATTGGAAAAAATTTTTTAAATGTGTAAAAAGTTCCCCCTTTTGAATCGAAATTAACATGCAAATCCCCATAGGGATTTAATATTGGCTCTATGGAAGGAAGAGCCGGAAAGTGAATTTGAATAATCTGAAATCTTTCCTCTCTGAAGTACAGGAGTAAAGGGTGCTTCAAAACACTTCAAGGGCAAAATGAGAATATACATTTTAAAGAGCATGTAAAAAATAGATTTTTGAATTTTAATCAAAATCGTTGGAGCAAATTTTAAAAAAATCGAAAAAAAAGTGAAAAAGTACATCAGTAACAGGGGTGTTTATAGAGGGGGGCCGAGGCCCCCCTCCCGAAATTTTCTAAATGCATATACATACATAGGAATATACAGACATCAGCGGGGCTCAAAAACTGAAAAAGTACATCAGTAAAGTACTAGTACTTTTTGGCCGATTTTGTTCAAAAGCTTATTTTGAGTGTCCGGGAGGGTACCTAACTTAAATATAAAATTTAAATCCGATAGCTCAATTCCTTCAAACTAAAAAATCGTTACACACAGACAGACAGACCAATTTGTGGGATCCACTTTTTTGGACTCAAAACATATATAGTCTATCCATCAAAAAACATCGAATTTTTGACATGATCGTAATACGTTCCCTCTCTATATATTTCATAAATAGGGTAAGAGAAAGTAAAAAGAGAAATATTCAAAATTCAAAAATTTACAGTTTCGGGCTAAAAATTCAACATTTTTTTGATATATGGGATGTAATAACTACCGTTGAGCAGTTAAAGCAAGCCGTTCCAGGAGCAAAATTAGAAAGAAATATTTTTTATAAAAGGCCTGAAAATATTTTTTAGATCTTTTATTTAAGAAAATATAGTTAAATAATATTGGAGCTAGGTCCCACAGCTCCATCTCCTCCTATATTCGCCCCTGTTAATGAATTTCAAATAAATAAGGTTTTATCTTTATATCTGGCAATTAGATGTTTTTCCAAAACAATTTCCCTTCCCCCTCCCAGGGCGGGTCACTTTTATTTACTCCAGGGTAGTGAATATGTAGCTACACCTCTTATGGTAATCACTGATTATTTCAAGTGCATTTTAATAACAGAATTATGTAAACCAAATTT
The DNA here is from genome assembly GCA_023213315.1 of Euborellia annulipes. Taxonomy (NCBI): domain Eukaryota; kingdom Metazoa; phylum Arthropoda; class Insecta; order Dermaptera; family Anisolabididae; genus Euborellia; species Euborellia annulipes. The sequence continues at coordinate 58,381 of JAKCPI010031060.1, forward strand.
GTCGTTTAAAATAGCAATTCTAAATTTATTTAAATAATGAATTCTCTCTCAATCTCTCTTTATTATTTTATTTATCATTACTAAACCTTTCAGATTGAGAGAATAACTTGCAAACAATTCTGGTTAAAATCTTGTGTGATAGAATGAGAAAGAGAGGGAGATTTTGGAACTTAACCCTAGACACGTGTCTAATGAAATTATTCCATTTAATATTAAAAGAGAATCAGCGAGAGAGAGAAAGAGAATGGTAGGGATAGGGTCGCTAGGCAACAGGTGGTCTTTTTCCAAGGTGCACTTCTCCCATCTCTCCAAATTGACCCCATTTTAATAAATTAAACATTAAATTTTTTTTTTCTCACGAGGGCAATAAAAAAAATGTTTATTTTTGAATCGCATTTATCATTCAAATATAATGGCGCTTTTATTAAGTTTCACGTGCCTCTCACCCTTATAAAATATTATTACTTACTAATCTTGCTATTATTATTAGACAATAATGTATTTAGACAGGGCATGTGCAAGTTGCTTCTGCGCTGTCTAAATACTTTATTGTCTATTAAAACATATTCTTATTTTAACATTAGTAAACAGAAACTAGATTTTTCTTATATACCATGCGGGTGTATAAATTCCCTTTTTGCCGCCTAAAGGTAGGCAACTCAACTGACTAACTTTGTTTTTCAATTCTTTCTACTAGGCCCAATATGCTTTGTTAACAATTGTTGTTTTGTCTTTTAAGAAAGACGACAAGATTAATGAGCAAAGTCATAAAACTACAAAGTTTTAATTGATGATGGACTTGACGTTAATTTCAAAATTATAATTCCTTAAAATACCATTAGCTTATTACTTTTCATTTATACTATTATTTTCATAAAAATTAATATATTTTTTTATGTTTAATGTGGATTTTTACATTTTTTTATATTTATTATATATTATATTCAGTTCGATTAGTAGATCGATTGGACCATAGGATTTCGAGGTGTGTCTGGACATCAATTTTATAAAGCAGTACGATGCGCTTCTCAAAAACACAAAAAAAAAAGAGTGGGGAAAATTAAAACACATTCACGCCTATCCTGTAACATGTTGCGATAAGTGGTTAAGGTGAAGTTGCACATGACATATGTCTTCTTTAACAATAAGATAACGAAAATTTTCCAAATTATTCGAACTTAAAGAACTCATTAAAGTCGATTTTCTCGAATGTTATTGAGAAGCGCATTTTACTACTTTAGTTAATTGATATCCAGGTACTTACCTTGAAATCCTTCCAGGTACTTAACATGAAAAACAGGAGACTTACTAACCATAGGGCCCCTTGGGAGTCCAAAAATATGGGCCGTATAAATATTTTCTTCAAGAACTCCCAAAGACAGTAATATTCCTTTCTTAAGTAAAAAAAGTTAGACTGTTCTCATTTTTTTTACTTTCTCTTACCTCTATATATGTTAATATAAAGTATTGGATTCATGTCAAAAATTCGATGTCGAGATTTTGATGAATATACACGTTTTGAGGCCCCATGAATCAAAAAAGTGGTTTTCGCGTCATGGTCTGTCTGTCTCTGTGTGGGGGGGGGGTGTGTGTGTGTGTGTGTGTGTGTGTCTGTGTCTGTGTCTGTGAACAAAATAGCTCAAGAACGAAAAGATCTAGGAGGTTGAAATTTTATATTTTAGTTAGCTCTACCCCCCTGGCATGTGACACGAAACTTTTGAACAAAATAGGCCAAAAAATACTAAAACTTTACTGATGCACTTTTTCAGTTTTTTTTTTTTTTTTCAAAATTCGCTCCAACGATTTTGAATAAAATTCAAAAATCAATTATTTTTTAGATCCTCTTTAAAATGTACAATATATTCTTAAATTGTTGAGTTTGATGGCTGTAGATATTCAATTAGGAGAGGACGGGAGCCTTTCCGGGACGCAGCAGCCAAGTAAAAATAAAAAAAACGTTATATCCTGTCGCCGACGTTTCGAGCGCTAGTCATCTTCAGGGCAAGCAGAATTGTCAAAAATAAGTACAGGTGGTGGTGTGGCTGTATTTATTTTTGACAATTCTGCTTGCACTGAAGATGAGTGCGACTAGCGCTCGAAACGTCGGCGAAAGGATATAACGTTTACTTGACATTTACATTTTACTTGACTGTTCGTCCCGAAAAGGCTCTCGTCCTCTCCTAATTGTATAATTTTGCCATTGAAATCTTCTGAAGACCACTACTGGGGTCCGAACCCGAAATGTTCAGTATAGAATCCTTAAAGTAATTTTTACGTACTTTTTCTAGTTCAAGGTCATATTTTCTTCCCATCTCATTTGTTGTTAAATTCAACCGACTTATCAGTAACAATTGGTTAAGCCTTCCTAACCTAACGCTAACTTAAATTTGATAAAAAAAAAAAAAAATTTCCTCTCACAAATAATAACATTTCGCAACTTTATATATAAATCATCTCCATCGTTGATTTACGGTTTATTTTATCGATTGAGTTGCTTTTATGACACAAATACACAGACAACGTGAAGCTACAGGGTGCCTAGGACGGGACGCGATTCTGATTACCATGGCAACGGCTTAGAACGCCACCCCCCAACCCCATCCATCCTCATTCCATTTTTCTCACAACCCCGTGAATTTTATTCTTTTAAAATGTTATTTTATATCAATTTGTTAAAATTGAATTATTTAAACATTCATAGAATCAATAATATAATTATTTGAAAATGTTACGTGACTTTTGACGTGGCGTTGAAATTTAAAATTTATAACTCAGAAGCTATATGTTTGTAAAAATTGATTGTGTTTCTATTTATATTATATATTGGCCTACTTGGGATAATAAAATAAAAAGTATTTAATGTCCTTTTCGAATTATATAAACAATGAAAGGGGAGGTAAACTTATCTACCCCCAGGTGCGGATCATCGGGATGAGGGGAAGGGGATCCGGCCTATTTTTTTTTTTTTGTCGTGAATTCGTGCTTTAATTTGATTAAGTAATTTTTTCATTAACGCCAAATCATATAAAACATGACCACCAACTCTTCGAATTTTCTATGATTTTTATGGCAAAATTAAGATCTTTGGTATTTTTTATTTTAAAAAACAGAACTGCCCAAGGGGGGAGGGGACGTTCAAATCTCCAATGCACAAGTTTTATTATGGGAAAAAATAAAATTTATAAAGAATGCTTTTTAACTCAAAATACTAATATAATTTTCTTTGTTTTTTTAGAAATGGGCATGGGCGTAACTAGGGGGATGCCGGGGGTCCCTCCCCCCAGAAGGCTCGTGATCCACCCCCAGAAAACTCCCTGTCCCAAGAAAAATATGGGGCTTTCCAGGCCTCCGGGAGGATAGCTGGTCCCATGCCCCCCCCCCCCCCATCCCAGCCAAATTCTCTAGTTACGCCCATTTCAAATAGGTATTTCGCTTCGTAATCGTAATTTTTTTCAGTTATAAAAAATTTTGTAAAAACACATAGCAAAAACCGTTTACCAACCCTCTTTCGTCAAGCTTTTCTAATTTATTCATAAAATAGAAAATGAATCATTCATAATGAAAAAATAATTTTTTTTTAACACTCACACTTTTTTCACATTCACACACACATACACAGTCTTTTTCGACAACTAAGGCCATATCAGACTTTATACGATAACCGTTATTTGGAATATATATATATATATTGGGGTCCAGGCATTCTTATTTAAGCCATTTGGTGTACAAATGGCTAAAATGAAATCATCGGACTACCTGAGAATCGAACCCTCGACCCTTGGTATGCGCGCTACCAACTACACCAAGCCCGAGGACTTTCGATCCAATTAGATTTACTAAAACCATACAAAATGTTTGAGTAATATATTCTAAAATTCCTCCACCCTCCTCTTCATTGAAATTATTTTCTATAAACATCAAGAGTCGCGGGAGCGACTCGTCGCCGAGCAAGTAAAAAGCAAAAGAAAGCAAAGAAACTCTTAATACTACCATTTAGTTGATATTCCAATAGATGCCAATGGCCCATTGCATTTAGATGGACGAGTCGTCCCTAGACTATATTATCAAGAATGATTTTAAATCCTTAATAAAAGATAGGGACGTGAAAAAATTTTTTTGAGAAACTTTTCTCTTTCTGGGCGAATATCTCAAAAAGTTTTTAAGATATCGGAGCCAAATTTTTTTTATATTAAACTAGAATAAATAAGGATTATTTTGAGCACGAATTCAAAAAAAAATTCCAGTCCCAAAAAGAATGGCAGAGGCTCAAAGTTGAGATTTTGCCGATTTCGGAAGGTCAAAAGTTAGTCTCTTATTTTTCCTTTTTTTTCTTTTTTTTTTTTTTTTCATTCTTTTCTTCAATTTTCAAATTTTTAGACAAAGCTACAGGTTTCCCTGCTGGACCGATTTGGATGAAATTTAAAATACAAATAGATACTATCAAAAACCCGATATCTTTGATATAAAATTTCATTTTGGATCAAAAGTGACTTTTTGAGAGGTATTCAAAATTTCAAATTTGTCCTATCTTTAACATGGCGAAAAGACAATTTTGACTATTTTGCTCCCTGATGACGTCATCTAGGAACATATCTATTAATATTAGTAATTTTCATCCCTAATGGAATAACAATTTTTAGGATAAATCCATTCAGATAGAAATACAATAGATTAACGTGATAAGAAGAAGAAGTGCTACCAACAACAAAAATAAAAATCCTAAAATTTTATAAAATTTGGTGAAATCCTATGTTTATCGTTTTGAATGGATACCAAACGATGTATTTACATTCTACCAACATAACAAAAATAAAAAACCTAAAATTTTATAAAATTTAGGGAAATCCTATGTTTATCGTTTTGAATGGATACCAAACGATGTATTTACATTCTACCAACATAACAAAAATAAAAAACCTAAAATTTTATAAAATTTGGTGAAATCCTATGTTTATCGTTTTGAATGGATACCAAACGATGTATTTACATTCTACCAACATAACAAAAATAAAAAACCTAAAATTTTATAAAATTTGGTGAAATCCTATGTTTATCGGTTTGAATGGATACCAAACGATGTATTTACATTCTACCAACATAACAAAAATAAAAAACCTAAAATTTTATAAAATTTAGGGAAATCCCATGTTTATCGTTTTGAATGGATACCAAACGATGTATTTACATTCTACCAACATAACAAAAATAAAAAACCTAAAATTTTATAAAATTTAGGGAAATCCTATGTTTATCGTTTTGAATAGATACCAAACGATGTATTTACATCCTACTAACATAACAAAAATAAAAAACCTAAAATTTTATAAAATTTAGGGAAATCCTATGTTTATCGTTTTGAATGGATACCAAACGATGTATTTACATTCTACCAACATAACAAAAATAAAAAACCTAAAATTTTATAAAATTTGGTGAAATCCTATGTTTATCGTTTTGAATGGATACCAAACGATGTATTTACATTCTACCAACATAACAAAAATAAAAAACCTAAAATTTTATAAAATTTGGTGAAATCCTATGTTTATCGGTTTGAATGGATACCAAACGATGTATTTACATTCTACCAACATAACAAAAATAAAAAACCTAAAATTTTATAAAATTTAGGGAAATCCCATGTTTATCGTTTTGAATGGATACCAAACGATGTATTTACATTCTACCAACATAACAAAAATAAAAAACCTAAAATTTTATAAAATTTAGGGAAATCCTATGTTTATCGTTTTGAATAGATACCAAACGATGTATTTACATCCTACTAACATAACAAAAATAAAAAACCTAAAATTTTATAAAATTTGGTGAAATCCTATGTTTATCGTTTTGAATTAATACCAAACGATGTATTTATTTTTTACTGTTTGGAATGCATATTAAAATATCTATTCATGGGATAACTTAATATTTAATAAACAAAAATTATTAAATAATATTTAAATGCAATATTTCACAAAAAGAAGTGAAATCTCAGCCAAAAACATCGGAGATGCAAAAAGGGGCGCCTCGCATTATTTTTGCCCAGCGTCAAGGTGAAATCAAAAAAATGCGCCTCGCTTTTCTGATTTATATAAAAGCGAGGATATATGAAACAAATAAAATTCTGTAGGGGTTTTATTTAAGTGAAAATATTTCCTCGCTTTTATATAAATCAGAAAAGCGAGGCGCATTTTTTTTGATTTCACCTTGACGCTGGGCAAAAATAATGCGAGGCGCCCCTTTTTGCATCTCCGATGTTTTTGGCTGATAAATAGATTATTTTAAATTATTGTTTGACTCTCATTACTCTTATAATGATGTAATGTTAGATATAAATTCTCGTATCATTTTCCTGAAATATTTTTTATTGTAACAAACAACTTTTGTTATCTGATTTTATGTCTATTTAAATAGTAAATAAAATAGATCAAGTTCTATTTCATGTAAATTATATGAAAATACGAGTGAAAATGAATACTAGACAGCTAATATTTATATTTTAATAAATTTTATAAAAAAAAGTATATAAAAGTGCTCTCTTTTTTCAAAAACTGTCGCGGGGCGCTTCCATTGGGTCATGGGTTGCCATACAGTATAATAATAAAAGCTATTTTACAATACAATCCATTTTTTTTCATCCCAATAGATTAAAAATTTATGGAAATCCCAATATCAAATTTTATCTTGATGGTTTTAATAAAAAAAAAAAAAAAAAAATTCTTTTTATACCGGAATCATTTATTCAGTCATTTATTATTACGTTTTTCTTTTTTCTATTTATTTGAGTTTCAATGTCATTTTATTTTCTATTCACTGAGTAAAATATTTAATAAAAGTCTGCAATAAATATAAAAACACCTACCCTCCTACTCTCTATTTCTATATATTTTAATTTGAATTTTATTCAATAGCTCTATAGAAACATTATATTCTATTTTAGTATAATATATCTCTATTAATATTGGGAAAATGAATTATTTAAATTAATAATACAATTCATAGACCTATATCATTTTATTTAAAAAAGCAATATAAAAAATCTAGTGTGATTTCGCACAGCACACAACTTTCTCTCATCTTCGGTAATCGAAAGTTGTTTTCTGTGCTTGTCACACCAGATTTTTCGTGTCAAGATATATTTAATTTCCTCCGAAATATTAGAATTCAAGATATAAAATTTATAAGTATAGGAAAATATTTATATTTTGTAACAATGGCAACCATTTCTCCTATCTTTTCTATGAAATACAAGAGTAGTGTGCTTCAAACAATTTTGAGGGCAAAATGAGAATATACATTTGAAAGAGCATCTAAAAAAATAATTGAATTTTGAATTTTAATCAAAATCGTTAGAGCGAATTTTGAGAAAATCTAAAAAAAAAACTGGAAAAATACATCAGTAAAGTACTAGTACTTTTTGACCAATTTTGATTAAAAGCTTATTTTCACGCCCTAGATGGGTGTCTAACTTAAATATAAAATTTCAACCCCCTAGCTCAATTCCTTTATGCTTAAAATGGAACACCCACATACAGACCATGTCGCGAAACCCACTTTTTTGGATTCAGGGGACCTCAAAACGTGTATATCCATCAAAATCTCAACATCGAATTTTTGACATGAAACCAATACTTTTTCTCTCTATATATTAACATATATATAGGTAAGTGAAAGTAAAAATGATGGATGGTTGATTAATTTTGATTATTAACAAGTAGACTTTCCCCCTGGAGAGTTGGCAAATACTCTGCCCTTGAGAGTTATCTGGTCATCTATGTTAAAGGCGCGGATAAAAAAAAATTGACAAAAAGGAATAAGGAAATTAATTTTTATAGTGAATATCTCTTCCATATCATAAACCAGCACTTCCTTATTATTATTAACAATAGAAAATAGAAATATTGATATTTTTTCCTTGAATATATCAGTTTAATTTTTTTTTTTTTTTAAACATTCACACTTTTTTCTCATTCACACTCACACTCAAACAAACATTCACACAGTCTTTTCGGCAACTTAGGCCATATAAGACTTTGACGATAACCGTTGTAATTAATATATCAATTTGGGGTTCAGGCATTTCTATTTAAGCCATCTGGTATCCAAATGGCTTAAATAAAATCATCGGACTGCCTGGGGTCCGAACCCGCGACTTTTCGTATACGAGGTTAGCACGCTAAGCCCCGAGGGCTCACTTTACTCTTGTACTTCATATGAAAGATTGGAGAAATGGTTGCCATGGTAGCAAAATATAAATGTTTTTCTATGTTTACATCTTGAGTTTTACTGCACAGTACCGCCGGAAACCAAATATATGTCAGCACAAAAAATCTGGTGTGACAAGTACAGAACACTTTCGATAATTACCCACACTAACTTGTGTGCTTTGCAACCAGTAACACCAGATTTTATTATATATAGACTATATATATGAAAAGTAAAATATTCTTTTGCCGATTTTATTCAAATTCTTCAGTCTCATTAATGATTAATTAAATATCAAATTAGAGTATTTCCAAAGTGAATCACTCTAAAAACATACAAGTCAAAAACTTTAAGAAATTCTCTTATAAGAAACCTTTACTATTCCAAATTAATTAATCATAATTTATGTGAAGGACGGGCGGGGGGGGGGTTGACCTGATAGAAATGAAAAATCTGCAATTCATTTATATCCTCTTCCTCCAATATATTTTGTATATGAATATCTAAATAATATTTTGTGGATGTGTTGGTGGTTGTTGTTGTTTATTCGCCCTCATCTTTTATTTTTCTTGTACTTTCCACCCCCCTCCCAGTTAGACAGCACCTTTAGTTTAAGCAGCCATCGTCAAATATTTCTCCCACCCCGTTGCCTTCTTTTAGCCCTGCCACGTGTTGCCCGTTTCCATGACAACAATTTGCCTCGCTATTTCAATTTTTCTTTTTCAAGATAAAATGTAAAAAGTTAAAAAAATAAATTCATATCAAAATCAAATGTAATCTTTTCATAATTTTTTTATATATATATATATAAGAATAAAAGAATATCTTGTCTTGAGCATTCATGATGATTGTTAAATAAAATTAATATTTACGGAATGAGAAATATACAATTTTTTTACTTTTTCTTATAGTATATAAAGAGAAAGTATTGTAATCGTCAAAAAATTCGATTTCGAGATTTTGATGTTTCTCCACGTTTTAGACCTCCCCGAGTCCAAAAAAAACAAACCATTTTTGGCATTATGTCTGTGTGTGTGAACACGATTGCTTAAAAACCAAAGAGCTAGATCGATAAAATTTGGTATATACTCCTTACACTAAAATTGTAGATTTCTATTAACTTTTGGAGTAAATACGTCACCTGGAAGTAGTACTTTACCTAAAAGGCTTTTTCAAAAATTTTGTAACTTTCAATTTTTTTGTTATATTATGATAAATTACTCTATTTTAAAAAGTTTTTATTCTTTGATATTTTTTTGAAAACTGAATAGTTTTAGAAATAATCAACGAAGAATTTCAAAAACTATTCAGTTTTCAAAAAAATGTCAAAGAATAAAAATTTATTAAAATAGAGTAATTTATCATAATATAACAAAAAAATTGAAAGTTTCAAAATTTTTGAAAAAGCTTTTTAGGTAAAGTACTATTTCCAGGCGACGTATTTGCTCCAAAGGTTGATAGAAATCTACAATTTTAGTGTAAGGAGTATATACCAAATTTTATCGATCTAGCAGCTTTGGTTTTTAAGCAATCGTGTTCACACACCCCCCGACATAATTCCAAAAGAATATACGAAAAGGTTTTGTGGAAGTCATTCCCGATTTATTTAAATATAGAATGAGAGGCAAATGTTATGTTATCATGTTTATTAAAACTTTTGGGGTTTGAATTATTATTACTAGGGGAATTTTTAATTATAGACCTCACTTTTGTATTAATATTTATTAAAAATATAAATACTGTACAACGTTTCGACTCCTTATTCTGCAGCCGTTATCAAGTACTGTGCACTTACTCCGACTCAAGTGAACTAAAATATAGAATAAAAGTTGTACAGTATTTAGTTTTTTAATAAATAATGTCTATAATAATAATAATACTTATGTTATCATGATAACTAAATGTCCATTCAAGTATTTCTTTTACCCCATTTCGTCTACAGAGGCCATTTAGGGGTTGAATTTAGGGGTTAATTTATATATACTATTAGAATATACCGATGGATTCCGGGGAACGCAGGTTGCTCGGGGTCACCAATCCCAAGCTTTCGCCGCGCTTGGCATCGCTTAACCGTAACGAATGTGTTGACTGTTGCTCTTTCTTCTCCGTTGTCAGGCCTCCCGGCAGCCAAATTCAAGTATTACGTAATCAGCACAGGGTATAAACCACCTGTTTACTTTTGTTGACAAGGAGAGTTGGAGGAGGATTTAAGCAATTGCTTACATATTTTGGAGTTTAGGCTTTCACAGTTGTTATCATTAGTAAAAGAATTAGATTTTCGGTTTAACTGTGGTTTATTTGTAAAAATTACATTCTTCCGTTGTCCTATGAGCGCTCCGTTCATGCGAATGTGTGTCGCTGAAACTGTAATTTTCATTTATTCTCGCCTCCGGCTCTGAAGATGGCCTAGACCAGTGGCCGAAACGTCAGCCTGGAACGGCAATAAAAAAAGAAACAATTTTGGCTGCCTATGTCTTGAATTTTTTTTTGATTCCTTAATAAAAATTACTAGTACTAGTAAGTAAGTACTAGTAATTTTTACAAATAAACCACAGTTAAACCGAAAATCTAATTCTTTTCCCAATTGCTTAGGGAGCATACAAGTATTACGTAAAGCAATTTGGGGGGAGGGGGTCTCGTAAAACGTTACCTTGCGTTACAGAGGGGAGTGGGGGTTGAACAACGCGTTACGTAACTGGTATTTTAGCGACTTTCCGATACCTTGCGCAACATAATTGTGACTTTTAGATAAAAATGGCCACTTGTGGGTTACGTAACGTCTAGGGAGGGGGTCCAGAAAAATGTTACGGCGCGTTACATGGGGGGAGGAGGGTCAAAAATCTTCAAAAAATGCGTTACGTAATACATGTACGCTCCCTTACATATTAAAAAAAGTAAAAAAGGGTTCAATAAATTCTTTGTTTACGTCTATACTCTAATTTTGAAATTATACACTTTTTACAAATTGTGTACATGAATAAATTGAGATATTTTACAATATAATAAATTATTATTAATTAAAAATTAAAAAAAAAATTTCTGCTAATCCTTTATGTATTTTTTTTCAATTGTTACAGAGTGAATTAGTTGGGCAATCCTTATACAATTTCACAAGCGATCATGATCTTGAAATTTTAGAGACAAATTTAAAACCAGATAAAGGCACCCCGGGTTCAGAAGCAAATTCGACAGTTACCTCTCAAAACACCGATGAAGATAGCAATTCCTCTGACGATACTACCTCATCTTCATCAGCTAGCAGTAGTAGTAGTGGAAGTAGTAATAATAATAATGCGAACAAATCAAGAAACAAGAATAGTGCCATTCGTAACAACGGTTCGAGTCATGAAACCAATTTATCACCTGATGCTTCTACCTCTCAACAAGAAGAACCAGCCAATCCACCAGCCATACATCAACGACGATCGTTTTATCTAAGACTATTTCAACGGTCCGTCAACCGCTCTGACCCGCTACATTACGAACCTGTACATCTTCAGGGATTTTTGAGTGTTCCAGTAAAGATGCCGCCAAGAGTTGTTCCAACTCAAAGAGCAAGGCAACGCAAAACTCGAGGTAAAAATAGTCAACAATACAGAAATGAGATAAAATTTTGTTTTATAAATAATTAAATATTTACCAACTTCTACTTTAATAAGTATGTGTCAGATCTGTTCTTCTCCACCTATCCATTCATTATAATTTGTGAATAATAAGCGTAGTGGGTTTAAAATATAGAATCTTTTAGCTAAAATTATATCGTCTCATAAGTAATTGACATTTTTGCTATGCTTATAAAAACTACGCTTTGTATAAAACTCAGAAAAACAAAGAAGGCTTTGTCACTTTCTGTCTGAATTATTTTTAACATTCTCACCTATGAACAAGTGCAATTCGGGGGAGGTAAACGATTTGAGATACTACTTGCTCGTTTTCGATTGTACTGAACTTTTTTTTGAAAATCAGGGAGAAAAATTTATACTTTCGTTAAAATAAATAAATGCAGAAAATATAATTTTATATTCATATACAGTATATCTTTCTAAAAATATTTGATCTACTTTGCGCAAAGATATTTGGTTTGGGGATTCCCTGTCGATATACTACTATTTGGACCCTGTTATGCAATGGTGTGTCAAAGACTAAACATCTAGTTTTGAGAAAATCAACATTAAAGTTTTTTGTTTACATTGGATTCTATATAATTTTTCTTGTCAAGTGTGCAGGTAACATTAAATATAAATTTTTTAAGGACATATTTCATAAAAAATACTATTAATTAAAGCATTTGAAACAATATTCCGTGCTTAACTCAATTTTGAATTTTTGGGTCTTTGACACACCATTGCATAACAGGGTTCACTTAATAAGTAAATTTTGACATGCGAAATTTTATTTCCATTTGGCGAATATCATTTTGTCTGTGCGTAAGTCCGCCTCTGCCTATGAAAGAAAATTACACAATTTTTGTACCGGTATCCAAAATCTATTTTTTTTGACTGTCCAGACCATTTTGACTTCATATATAAAAATCTGATGTGACTGGTCTCACTTCACACAAATTTCTCTTACCCTTCGGAAAGAGAAAGTTGTGTACTGTGCTTGTCATATGTGTTGGCATATATTTAGGTTCCGACAGTACTTTTATAAACATGGAAAAATATTTATATTTTGTTATCTTGTCAACCATTTCTCCTATCTTTCCTATGAAGTACAAGAGTAAAGTGGTCTTCAAAAGATTTCAATAGCAAAATAAGAATATACATTTTAAAGATCGTTGGAGCGAATTTTGAGAAAATCAAAACAAACTGAAAAACTACTTCAGTTAAGTACAGTGAGCGCTACAATTAAATCTCTACCTGATAGCTAGAACCTTAAGTATAATGTATATAATGAAATAATTTTAAATTTGAAAAGGTAAAATGAAATCATCTGTACCAGATTTTACGTTTTATCCTTTCGGTCATTAAAATTTTTTCATTATATTCCAAATACTATACCATATACTTAAGGCTCTAGCTATCAGGTGAGGACTTAATTGTGACGCTCACTGTAATAGTGGTACTCTTCGGCCGATTTTGTTCAAAAGCTTCATGTCATGTGACAGGGGGGTACCTAACTTAAATATAAAATTTCAACCTCCTAGCTCTTTCCCTTCTTTGAGATATTTTGTTCACAGACAGACAGACAGACCATGTCGCGAAAACCACTTTTTTAGATACAGGGGACCTCAAAACGTGAAGATCCATCAAAATCTCGACATCGGGTTTTTGACATGAATTCAATACTTTATATATTATTTATAACATATCTTGATATAAGAGAAAGTAAAAAAAATGGCTTCACTTTTAATGAATGCTCACTACTTGTAGAGTGAGACTCGATATTAAACCATACTCATTTACTCATGTGATTATTTACTTGGTTTTATAAAAAAAGATGGAAATCTTTTTTGAAATTTTCTTTTACAAAATCTTTTTTGAAATTTTCTTTTACATTTGAATGACAAAAGTTTGCACATAAAATCTTTCATATTTTCTTAAAAAAAAAAAAAAAAAAAAAAAAAAGCTGAAATACTATCATGGGGTGCTCTAATATTAACACTTCCTTCAGAGGCGTACCGAGGCAGTTGGGGGGCTGGGGCGGCACTAGAAGAGGGGCCTTATATTGAATTTTTTTTTTTGAGGGAGGGGCTTATCTTTAAATATCCTTCTCCTCCATACACAAAAATATTTTTAAAATACCGTATATACCTGAACCCCAAGGGCCCCGGGGCCTCTCAAAGGGAAATTTTAATTAAATTTTGTTTTTGCTTGGGTCCTGAGGGCCCCGGGGCCTCTCAAGGGGAAATTTTGTTTTTGCTTGGGGGCCCCGGGGCCTCTCAAAGATAAATTTTCATTAAATTTTGTTTTTTTTTTATCTAAATTTTTCCGTTTTTACTTGAGCCCTGAGGGCCCCGGGGCCTCTCAAAGGGAAATTTTCATTAAATTTTGTTTTAAATAAATATATGGGGGCCTATGCCGGCTCGGGGCCTGGGGCGGACCGCCCCCCCCCCCCCCCTCGGTACGCCACTGACTCCCTTGACTCTAACAAGATATTATTTCTGCTCTTAGATGCCACTCTCACCTCCATCAAGGTTGTTACATTTGTGCGTTTTGTCTCTCCCACGAAAATACACTAAGGTCATTTATCTCTTTCCGACACTCAGCAATCTCTTTATTTAAACACATTCATCAATTTCTTCCATGTTTTGATGTAATTTTATTCTTTTTATTTCTACCGATATATAAAGAATGTTAACAAAATTGTTAAAAAAAAAAACAAAGCTAACAAGTATTTAATTCTCTCTTAAAATATTTTAATTGAATAAATAAACCGAGAGAATTTTTCCTTTATTGAAAAAAAAAAGCATTTCCATATTTTTAGATCACTCAGTTTTTTTTTTTCTCGAATATGTTTATTCTTTTAAAAATATTAAGAACTGATATCAAGAGCAAATGAAATTCATTGCAAGGTCACTTCACTTCTTTCCCTCTCATTCCTCATCTTCGTCGACATCTGTTTAACGAGTAGGAGAAAAAGAAAAACGAATTCCCTTCTCTTTTTTTTTTTTTTATTTATGCAACTCCCTGAAAGAAACCTTCACCCTGAAATTACTAATTATATACTACTATTTAATAAGTAAATTTTATCATACAAAATTTTATTTTCATCTTTGAGATATAACTAGCATCTGGTTGTGTAATCAATAAAGTAACAAGTATTTTATGATAGGTGGGGTTCAAAACTTGCAAAATTATTCCCTTCCCCTTTTCACTTCCACTCTCTTCTATACTGTTCATATTTTTTTTTACTTAATAAACTAGTAGTGGCGTAGCGAGCTTATCTCGCGCCCGGGGGACAATGCCTTTTTAGCGCCCCCCCCCATTCGAAAACCATATAATATTATATGTAAAATATACAAAATTATTATATTACTTCTTCTTCTTCTTCTCGGTCCTTTGCTCCTCGGGAGAGCGTGGTGAAGCTATGTGATGTCCTCTGTTGTCATCTTCCATGCCGCTCGGTCTTGGGCCATATGGATCGAATGTTGGAGTCCCTGGCCGACAGCCCGCTCGACCTGGTCGACCCATCTCATTGGAGATCTGCCTCGAGGACGCCGACCGTCGACCTTGCCCTCAATCACGAGCCTCTCCAGGCCGTCAGTTCTTCTGGCTAGGTGGCCGAAATATGCCAGCATTCCCGATTTTATCCTTGTGGACAATCTTTTTTGGATGTTGAGTTCGCTTAGTATAGACGCATTCGTCCTATGGGCGGTCCAGGGGATACGGAGCATTCTCCGGTAGCACCACATCTCGAATGCGTCTATTCGCAGTTGGTCGGCCTTTTTCATTGTCCATGTTTCAGAAGCGTATGTGGCGATGGGAAAGATAAGGGAATTGACCAGCTTTAACTTTGTGGCTTTCGAGATGTTGTTGTCTCTCCATATCTTTGACAGCTTTACCATCGATGTTCGAGCTATCGCTGTTCTTCGGCGGATCTCTTGCTCTGATTGCCCCAGGTTGTTTATAATGGAGCCTAGGTATTCGAAGGAGTCAACTACCTCGTAGCCTGCGATGTTTGTCGTTTGCGGTTGGTTGTTGTTGGCACGGTCAATGATCATCACTTTAGTTTTAGTAGCATTGATCTCCAGGCCGTATTTCTCGCTTTCTACTTTCAGCTGCAACATTATTGTTTTCAGCTCTACTTCATCAGCTGCCAGGATAAGAGTATCATCTGCGTATCTCAGGTTGTTTATTTTTCTTCCGCCAACCGATATCCCACCCTCCCATGAATCCAAGACATTGCGCATTATCATCTCGCCGTAGATGTTGAAGAGGATCGGTGATAGAATGCATCCTTGTCTAACGCCCGCTTCGGTGGTGAATTCGGTTGATAGGTTCTTTTCTATTCTTATTCGTGCGGTGTTAGCTTCGTATAGATTTTTTATTAGATGTATCAAATGCGAAGGCGTTCCTATGTCTGTCAGCATCTCCCATAGTCGGTCCCATCTTATTTTATCAAAAGCCTTTTTATAGTCAACAAAACAGAGAAGAGTTTTCACATTGAACTCTCTGGCTTTCTCAATTATTTGCCGGGTGTTCAGGATTTGCTCTCTTGTGCCTTTCCCGGGCACAAAGCCCGCCTGAACATCCGATATCTGGGGCAGAATGAATGCCTTGAGTCGTTCGTTGACTATGTTAAGCATTATCTTGCTGGCGTGTGATATCAAGGCTATTGTTCTATAATTGCTGCAGTCTGTCGGGTTGCCCTTCTTGTATAGTGGGATGAAGTGGGAGTTACACCATTCATCTGGCCATGTTCGCGTTCGCCATATCAGTTGGCATAGCTCATGTATGATTTCACCGCCCAAAGAGCCTGTTGCTTTGATGGTTTCAGCTGAGATTCCGTCCGGACCCGCGGCTTTGCCGTTGCTCATCCTAGCTATGGCCCTGTCAACTTCAGACCTGAGGATCTCCGGTTCAAGGTCCTCCTGTCCGCTCATCCCTAAGGGTGAATAGTCTTCGCTGGCATATAGTTGGCGACAGTAATCCTTCCATACTTCAGCGATTTCATTTGCATTAGTTATTAAATTCCCCCTAGCATCCTTAATTTTCTGAGTTTTTGGCTTGAACTCTCTGGACAGGTAGCGCACCTTGTTGTACAATTCAGATGATTCGTTTTTCAGGTGGTGTTCGTCGATTTCGTGGCATATATTTTTGATAAAGTTGTTCTTATCTGATTTGCACGCTCGTTTGATTACGCAGCTTAGTTCTCGGATCTTTATATCTTTCTCTATGGGGTTCATGTTGGTCGACGCTATTTTCCTGCGCTCTTCTATCAAGTTTAAAGTAGCGTCGGTCATCCAGTGATTCCTTTTGCGAGGAGTTATTTTTGATGTTCCGTTGTTTATTGCATCGGCTATCCATTTTTTGACCTTGAGCCAGCTTTCGTTACTGTCTTCATTGATCTTAGGTCTCATTGATTTTTGGAGAGCGTCCTGAAATGAGCGAATATCAGACACTATTAGTTTCTTGTCAATGGGACGGTTGTTGGGGCGACGTAATTTTATTTTGAAATTGGCTTGTAGTAAACGATGATCTGAGCCGCATTCTGCGCTGGGTCTAGTGACAACGTTTGTAATGGATGTCCGCCATCTCTCCCCGATAAGGACGTAATCAATTTGATTTTTGTGGATTTTGTTGGGAGCTGTCCACGTGAATAGTCGGCGTGGATGGTGCTGGAAGACCGTATTCATGATGGTGAGGCCCACGGATGAGGCGAATTCTAAAAGACGCTCGCCTCTCTCGTTTCTTTTGCCTAGTCCGTATTTCCCCACATATCTTCTCAGGTGGATGTCTTTCTTCGTTTCACCGACTTTGGCGTTGAAGTCTCCCATAACTATGACTATGTCTTTTTTCCCGAATTTTGATATTTCTCTTTCTATTTTGCCATATACATCGTCGATTTCTGAGTCGGAGGCATCGCATGTTGGCATATATACTTGTATCAAATGTGTCTTGCACGGTTTGGACGATAGTGAGATAGTTATTATGCGGTCATCTACTGAGTTATATGCCTCGACGAAGCGCGCTATGTTTTTGTTTACGATCCATGCGACACCATTTCTCCCCGTCTCTGTGTCGCCTGAGATGTATATCACGTGATCGTCCGTCATGAAATGACCACTGCCACGCCAATGAGTTTCTGCCATCCCACAGATAGGGATGTTCTGTTTTAATAGTTCTCGCTCGATTATGTGAAGTTTTCCGGTTTGAAGAATCCCTCTTACGTTCCAGGTGCCGATTTTTGTTTCTTTCCTTAGTTGGAGTTGTTCTTGTGGTGGTTTCTGGCCAGTAGCACATTTCCCATACAGGGCCTGGTCATCTACCGCTGTATGCCCAGTTGCCAATTTCACACCAGCCGGCCCGGACCCGGTCTGGCGCCGATCGCTACTCGGATTGCCCGGCAAAATTATCCGTTTATTTGGCTTCAACATAGTTTTCTCATGGGAGAGATGATCCCGCGGTGGTTTCCCGTTGCCTTCCGCGTTCACCAGAGCCCAGTCAGCCGAAGTTTTCGAGGTTCCTGTTTGGCCTTCACAGCTACCGTAGCGGCTCGGGACCCACGAAGTTCCCACTGTACTTCACCCAAACAGGCAATCCTTTACTTCCTCCGTTACCATTATATTACACTGGCACTAAAATATATTTTCCAGAAATCAATTATAATAAAAATAAAAATTATCTAGCAATTTTTTATTTTGCGGACCATTTGTGAGTAGCGCCCGGGGCATGATGACCCCCCTTGCCCCTCCCTCGCTACGCCACTGTAATTTATGAATTTTAATTCACAAATTGGCTATATTAAATTCCAAAAACGAAATTATATGAAAAACAATTGAAAATACAAATTTTTTTTTTACAGTGAAAATTCGTACGAGTAGATCTACAACACTTACAGTGGGTGGCCGAATTATTAGTTACACCTGCAAAAATTTACATCTGATCTGTTTGAAGTTGTCTAACATTTGTGAGAATTTTGGTTATTTTATGTAAACTAGTTATTTATAATGAAAATAAAAATAAATTCTAATATTTAAAAAAATATATATTTGAGAAAAAACACAATACAAAATATTTATACTAGAAAAACCGCGCGTCTCGAAAAACCGTTAAAGCACGATTGACTCGAGGCGGCAAGAGATGGCGTTAGTGTTCCCCCATTGGAATACACGGAACTTGTTCCATTTCATTCTAGACTTTTCAGCTAATTAATTAAAGGCAAAAAATTAATTATTTTTTAACACAATGATTACTAATTTAATTATCTACAACTTATAGAGCTCCTTTTTTTAAAATATCTTTTATATAATGCGATTAATCTAAAAAAAATTTTTTTTTTTTCGAAAATCAAAAAAAGGGCTTCTATTATTTGGAGAAATTTTAAATAGCTTTAATTTTAAAAAAATTTGAGGTCGATAGCTTCAAAATTGTGGCCGCTGGAAAGTCCCAAAATTAGCACCCCGAGGCGCGCACCTTAATATTTAGTGAAACCTTCTTTGGCGTTAATTACAGCTTGCACCCTTTTTGGCATCAATGTTTCTATAACGTTTTGTCTGTTTGTGGGCTTTTCTTCCGAGATTTTTCTTCTCAGAAGCTCCAGGAGTTCTCTATCGGGTTCAAGTCAGGCGAATTGCCTGACCAAGCCAAAACTTTGATTTTTTTCATCTCTAAAAAAGTTTTTACTGATTTTGTTTTGTGGCAAGGGGCGGAATCATGCATAAAAGTGCATTAAAAAGGATCAGCAAACCATTCAATGCATTAAAAACGGTTTAATCTCAAATAACACTAAAATCTTTAGTGTAACTAATAATTTGGCCACCCACTGTGTATATACCCACTAATGATAATGTTCGAAAAGTATAAAATGAAATAGATAGAGAATATTTCTCCTCTGAGTTTAAACAGTTGAAATAATCTTTTTACATTAATAATTTATCAATGATACTATTGTTAATATTGATCCTTATAATAAAAAAATCTGGTGTGACTGGCGCACAGCACACAACTTTCTCTTACCTTCGGTAATCGATATTTGTGATCTGTGCTTGTCACGCCAGATTTTTTGTGTCGACATGTATTTAGTTCCCGACAGTTCGTAACATTTGAATTAATGTAAGATGTAAATTTTTTTTTTTTTTTTTTTTTTCTCATTCACACTCACATTCACACAGTCTTTTCGGCAACTTAGGCCATTTAAGACTTTGACGATAACCGTTGTAGAGAATATATCTATTCTGGGGTCAGGCATTTCTATTTAAGCCATCTGGTATCCAAATGGCTTAAATAAAATCATCGGACTGCCTGGGTCCGAACCCGCGACGTTTGGTATAGGAGGTAGGCGTGCTACCATGTAAAATTTATAAGTATGGGAAAATATTTATATTTTGTTACCATGTCAACCATTTCTCCTCTTTTCTATGGAGTACAAGAGTAAAGTGGTCTTCAGAAGATTTCAATGGCAAAATGAGACATACATTTTAAAGAGCATCTAAAAAATAATTGCTTTATGAATTTAAAAAAAAATTGTTGGAGCGAATTTGAGAAAATGGAAAAAAACTGAAAAACTACATCAGTAAAGTACTAGTACTTTTTGGCCAATTTTTATTAAAAGCTTATTTTCACGCTCCGGGGAGGTGTCTAACTTAAATATAAAATTTCAATCACCTAGGTCAATTCCTTCATGCTTAAAATTGAACACACACAGACAGACAGACAGACCATGTCGCGAAAACCACTTTTTTGGATTCAGGGGACCTCAAAACGTGAAGATCCATCAAAATCTCGACATCGAATTTTTGACATGAATCCAATACTTTCTCTCTATTTATATATTACATATATACATAGGTAAGAGAAAGTAAAAATTAATCTAATATAATTTTCAGGAGCCAATACAAACGCATCCACATCTTCAGCTCTGGCTTTGAATACACCTGGTTCTCAAGATATTATCTTAGTTGCTATCGTACAATTATGCAAAAAAGCCCCATTTCCGCATATAATTAATACCAGGAAAGATGAATATATCAGCCGACATAATATGCAAGGAAATATTTTATATATGGACCATAGGTATGTATATATATTAATTGTTTCTGACTATTTTCAATGGGTTCCTCGAACATGTGCTTAGAAGTTAATAGGGCATAGTCGCAGGGAGTTTTCAAAAATATTCAAAAAGTAATTTCGGCTGCTTCACTCATTAGACTTTTACATTATTATTTTTGTCATCTAAGAATTCTTGTTGTGTAGACATTATTTTTAATTGATTGAAGGAATCAGGATGTCACAGCAACTCTTGTTGAAGGGGAGTGTATATGGGGCATTCCACGCCAACTCGACCACTTTTGAAACTGACCATTTTTGATTTTGCTGAAACTTTGTCATTTTTTTTTTTTATATTGAGAAAATATGGGGCTTTCCAGGCCCACCGGAGGATGGCTGGTCCCATGGCCCCCCTTCAATTTTTCTTGGGACAAGGAGCTTTCTGGGGGGGGTCAGGCCCCCCGGCACCCCCTAGTTACGCCCATGTTTCTAAGCTTTTACTTGACGCTTTAAATTCTTCAGTAGTTGAATACACAACTAATTTGTAATTTTTCAGGATAAATGGAATTTTCTCGATTTCATCACCTCTAACTATTATTATTATTATTTTTCTTCAATTTTCTAGAATCTCGGACAGTCCTGGAAGAATTTAAGAGCACCATCAAGATAAATAAGCGGAGAAAAAAAAAATTTTTTTTTTCAAAAATAAAAAAAAAATAGAACGCGAAATAATCCCACTCTGAAATTTTCAGAGCATTTGTAGAAAAAATCAAAGTTTTTTATAAAAAAAAAAATTAAAAAAAAAAGTGTCATTCATCGCAAAATTTTTGTTTTTTTCCGAAAATGTCAAAAAAAAACGTTCAAGATGAATCTGTAATTTTGTCATATTTATTTCTGAAAAGTACATTTAAAGACAAAAATTTCAAAAAAAAAATCGTCCCGATAAGTTAATTTTTGACAGTTTTACGGTTATTTAAAAAAAAAATCGATGTTTTTTGAAAATGCTATAACTTTTTTTTGGCTGGGTCGAAAAATCTGAAAAAATTCTCAGACACGTTTTCAATAGGGTATAAAAAGATGACAAAGTTTCAGCAAAATCAAAAATGGTCGAGTTCAAAAGTGGTCGAGTTGGCGTGGAATGTCCCATATATATGTATAAATTAAAACATTATTTTAATTTAATTAATTTATTTTTTATTTTCAGAGTTTTGGCCAACCAATGTACACGAAGGTTTTGGTTGGGCTGAAAATAAAAAAAGTAAAAATTAACTAAATTAAAATAATGTTTTAATTTATACATATATATACACTCCCCTTCAACAAGAGTTGCTGTGACATCCTGATTATTTCAATCAATTAAAAATATTATTTTTGTGTTTATTAAAACTTTAATGGTTTTTACTATTATTATTATTATGGGAACTTTTAATTAATTAGAGACCTCATTTTGTTGTTAATTATTAATAAAAATAAAAATACTGTACAAGATTTCGACCCTCTATCTGTGGGCCTGTATATACTTAATCATGCAAAAAAAATTAAAGAATATTAGCAGTACCTAATAATTCAAAATCCTGTTTTATTGCAACTTATTTCCGTACTCGGTTTGCATTAGCTTCCTGGGGGCGGGCGTTCAACAGCATACTTTCTCTGGGCTTCTACAGTAGTATTTATATATTTTGAAATAGTTGTTATATTTATTAAAAAATACAATTAAGTGTTATGGAGACTCTTATGTAACTGCCAGCGGCGTAACCAGCCTTTGAGGGCGGGGGGGGGGGGGGCGAAGCTCAACTAGGGCGCCGATTTTCCAGGGGGCGGAGCCCCCTGGACCCTCCTTGCTCGCCTTCGGCGGGCAAATTTCTTACATCCTGTAATTTCCTCAGCGAATTTGTAAAACAAATGAATTATTTACATGTTTTTTAATGACACCTGTATGATTTTGTTTTGATTTTTCTTTGCTTTTACGAAAAATGTCTTTTTCTTCTGTGATTATTTCAAAAACTATTCAGTTTTCGGAAAAATATCAAAGAATAAAAACTTTTTAAAATTGAGTATTTTATCATAATATAACAAAGAAAATTTCGAAATTTCTGAAAAAACTTATTAGGAAAAGTACTACTTCCAAGTGACGTGTTTACTCCAAAATTTCATAGAAATCTACAATTTTAGTGTTAGAAAGTCTCGGGGAAGTCATTCTCCGTATTTTTTTTAACACACACTTTTTTCCCATTCACACTCACACTCACACACACATGCACACAGTCTTTTCGGCAACTTAGGCCATATAAGACTTTGACTTTGAAATTTGGTATCCAAATGGCTTAAATAAAATCATCGGACTGCCTGGGATCCGAACCCCCGATTAGAGCCCTGCACGGGTACGGGTTGGCCCGTAGGCCCGTTACCTACCCGGCCCGCGGACCGGACCGGGCGGGCTTTGGAGGCCATGAAAAAATTACGGGCGGGTACGGGCGGGTAGCAAGTCTAAATAAACGGGTTCGGGCGGACGGGCATGCAAATGAAATTTTATTTAAAAATTGCTAGACATTCGTTCATTCATTCACTAAATCTCGGGCGGGAATGGGCGGGTTTGAAAAAAATCCGGGCGGGGCTGAAGAATGGTAAAAGCCCTTTCATTTTGCGAAAATCGAAAAAAACTGAAAAACTACATCAGTAGGCCCTAAAATACTAGTACTTTTTGGCCGATTTTGACTAAAAGCTTATTTTCACGGTCTCGGGGGCAGAGGCGTACCGAGGCAGTTGGGGGCCTGGGGCGGCACTAGAAGAGGGGGCCTTATATTGAATTTTTTTTTTTGGGGGGGGGGCTGCTCATCTTTAAATATCCCTCTCCTCCATACATAAAAATATTTTTAAAATACCGTATATCCCTGAACCCCAAGGGTCCCGGGGCCTCTCGAAGAGATATTTTCATTAAATTTTGATTTTTTAACTAAATTTTTCGTTGTTTACTTGAGCCCTGAGGGCCCCGGGGCCTCTCAAAGACAAATTTTCATTAAATTTTGATTTTTTAACTAAATTTTTCGTTTTTTACTTGAGCCCTGAGGGCCCCAGGGCCTCTCAAAGAGAAATTTTCATTAAATTTTGATTTTTTAACTAAATTTTTCGTTTTTTACTTGAGCCCTGAGGGCCCCAGGGCCTCTCGAAGAGAAATTTTCATTAAATTTTGATTTTTTAACTAAATTTTTCGTTGTTTACTTGAACCCTGAGGGCCCCGGGGCCTCTCAAAGAGAAATTTTCATTAAATTTTGATTTTTTAACTAAATTTTTCGTTGTTTACTTGAGCCCTGAGGGCCCCGGGCCCTCTCAAAGAGAAATTTTCATATATATGTAATATAATATATATATACAGTAGAACCTCGATAAGTTAAAGTTCAAGGGAAACGGTTAGAAATTTGAGTTATCGAGTTTTTTACTTATCGAGAGTTGAAGTTAGAGAGGTTATTGAATATAATTTTTAACGTACCGAGGTTTATTGATTTTGGGCACGTGAGTGAAAAAGGAATTTCGTTTGACCTATTTGTTTATATAGAATAGTTTAGTTAAATATAAATTAAATTAATAGATTTATTTATTTACAAAAAAATCAGTAATTTTTTTCTGCTTCATGTATTTTTGATTTTCTGCATCAACTATTTTTTCGATGATATGTAAAGAAATACTTTAAGTTATAGAGGTCACCAAAATATTATTTTAAGTTATCGAGGCTATGCTCAAAATATTTGTTTAAGTTACAGAGGTTTTGTTCTTTAAGTAATAGAGGTTTTACGCTGTCAAGGGAAGGGAATTGAAAAAAATTTTAAGTTACGGAGGTTTTGAACTTAGCGAGGTTTAACTTATCGAGGTTCTACTGTATATGTAATATAATTTTAAAAGAAAACAATCAATTTTTTAAGACAATCGATGAAAAGAATATGATAAAATCACATTCGCTGGGCTATATTTTAGAGGCCGTAGGGCGCCTATGCCGGTTCCGGGGGCGCCAAGGGCTCGATGCGCCTGGGGCGGGGGGGGCTCGAGCCCCCCCCTCCTCGCCCCCCTCCTCGCCCCCCCCCCCCTCGCCCCCCCCCCCTGGTTACGCCACTGGTAACTGCATGCTCTTTTAGCAAAGACTCTCCTGAGATGTGTCCCTCAACGCCGGACAGATCACGAAAAAAACCGTGTAACTCAGATTCGCCCAAGAGCAGTTTTTGTCGCGCACTGTTAATAAATGAAATAAGTGGATCACCCAATATATCCCCCCAAAAGAACTCTATATTCAAAATATTTTTAGAAATTTTATTTATTACATTATTTATTATCAAAATACTCGAATAATATAATAAATTGCTTTGTATATATTTTTCTTTTCATATTTATTAATAATAAATTATCTTGAGTTTTTGAGATAACTTATAAATTATCTTGTCGTGTTTCGATTCATCACTTTAATAATAATTTATATTTCAGAATTTCTATTGTTGCCGGATATATGCCCGAAGAAGTTGTGGGTTTTTCTGCTTTTAATTATATGCATAAAGAAGACGCTGCTTATCCTCTCATTGCTCTCAAACAAAGTAATATTTATTTTTATCATTTTGACGTGACAAAGTCTTACAATGCATGTGTCTATAGTGGCCGAGTAGGATGCATGCACGAAAAAGTTTAGCGGCTTGAATAACTCCTCTATCTTAAGAGGTATAATTATGTTGAATTATTATGAGTAATTAACTCCAAAATTAATTTTTTTCTCTAAAAACCTCATTAAAAAAAAAAAAAAAATCGCCCTTAATGGATAAAAGTTTGGCCACACCTGTCATATATTGTTACAATCAGAGGCGCCGGAACGAATTTGAATCAGGGGGGGGGGGGCAAAAATTTTTTTTTTTTTTTTTATTAAAATAATTTAATATGTTCAAAGAGTATAAAACAAAAACAAATCTACTATAAAGCTTTACAAATTTTAAATAAAATTAAAATTTTAAAAAATTTGTTAGTGATTTTATCAAAATTTTTTTTAGGCTATATTTATACTATTTGAAGGAAATAAATATTTTTAATTTTCTTCTTTTAATTCAATGTTTTTAGAAATTAGAAATACAATATAATAGGGTCTATATAAAATATTTTGAAAAAAAATGAATTTCTTTCTCTTTTAATTTTAAATATTTTATTTTTCAAAAGTAAAAATGTATCATTTTTAAATATAAATGGGAAAAAAGTAGACATATTTGCCCCCTCCTATAGGATACCAGGGGGGGGCAATGCACCCTTGTCCCCCCCCCCCCCCCAGTTCCGGCGCCTATGGTTACAATGAAAATGTATGAACATGTTTGTTAATGAGAACCAAGTACTAGTTTAAAAAAAAATACTTTCTCTCTATATATTTCAATATAGGTAAGAGAAAGTAAAAATAGTTTGAAGTCAAGCAAAAGACGTTGTCACGTTAAAAAGTCACCGGCTGTGTAGAAGACACAGCCAACACCAAATTTTTATTTTACTTTAATTATTTATTTATTCTAATATATTTTAAAAATTGTTTTAGTGTTCGATCTAGGGGGTGGTTATGGCTCCAGTTGTTACCGCTTAAGGACAGCAACAAATCAGTACATTTATATGATGACGCAAGGTTATTTGGAAGTTGATTCAGACACCAAAGAGGTAAAATGGAAGAAACAAAAATAATTATTTAACACCTTGATTACCTAATATATTAATATAACTGTCATTTTTTTAAAATTGTTTTAGGTGAATTCATTTGTGTGTTTTAATACATTATTATCTGATGAAGAAGGTGAAGAAAAAGTAAATCAAATGAAAAAACTTTATTCAGCAAAATTGTTTTCTATTGATGAAGAAAATTTGTTAACCTTACCTGGGACACAAACACAATTTGAAATTGAAGAGCCTCACACTATACTAAAGGTATATTATTTTACACCAACGATATTTTTCCAGTATATAGACCCTATGTATATTTTTATTATTTTTTTAATAATAAGAACATAGATAGAATTGGAATTTTTTCAATAAAATAACTAATTGCTTTAGAGGTTATGGCTGTGATGTGATTATAATGGAGAATTGGAGATATCAGCCAAATTGGAATGATCTAGGTTAATAAAACTCCCAAAATAAGACGTTTCGGCCTGAATTTATTTGGCCATCTTCAGTTATTGGGAATTATTCACATAGTTCAAGTGATCACATGGGATCACACCAGGACTCGTCAATAATAAAATTTATTTCCTTAATATAAAATTATATGGATCCTGTGTCCAAGCTCAGAGATAATTGAATGGAATAATCTCTGAGCTTGGGCACAGAAGCCATATAATTTTGTATGAAGCGAAAAAATTTTATTATTGACGAGTCCTGGTGTGATCCCATGTGATCACTTGAACTATGTGAATAATTCCCAATAACTGAAGCTGGCCAAATAAATTCAGGCCGAAACGTCTTATTCTGGGAGTTTTATTGAAACTAGATCATTCCAATTTGGCGGATATCTCCATTTCTCCATTATAAGTTAACTAATTCAATCAATAAATATTTTTTGAAATCCAAAATACGACGACTAAATGAACATACTTCTTTTTACTTTCTCTTACCTATATACAGTATGTATACATATAGAGAAAAAGTATTGTGATCGTGTCAAAAATTAGATGTCAAGATTTTGATGGAAATACATGTATTGAGGTTCCCTGAATCCAAAAAAGTGGATCCCGCAAATTGCTCTGTGTGTCTGCGTGGACATTTTTAAGCATGAAGAAAATGAGCTACCAGATTAAAATTTTATATTTAAGTTAGGCACCCCTCTAAAGCTTGAAAATAAGCTTTTAAACAAAATCGGCCAAAAGGTACTAGTACTTTACTGATGTACTTTTTCAGTTTTTTTCGATTTTCTCAAAATTGGCTCTAACGATTTTGATTAAAATTTATAAATCAGCTATTTTTTAGATGCTCTTTAAAAAGTATATCAATAAAATTTTTCGTGAAAATTGTTTGAAGTACAATTTACTGATGTATTTCAGATTTTTCAAATTCATTTTCCTGCTCTTCCTTCCATAGAGCCAATGTTAAATTCGTATGGGGATCTGCATGGTTGGTAAAAATATACTCCCTTAGATATGAATGAAATATTTCTTTTTCAAAATCCCCTCTAAAAGGAATTCAAACGAAAATTATTTCCGGGATAAAATATTACACCAAACATAGACGCTCTTTAAAAATGAATTCCATACAGTCGGATAATTTAAAATAGAGGAGTAGGAGTCAGACAATTTAAACCTGACTCTGCTACTATGAGATAAATAACTATCACGTTTCATTCGATTGTGGATATCAAGTTTTCATAAAATAAAATAAAAAATAAATGAGCCTAAGTGCATATTTATGTCATGATTACTCAGTCAAGGAAATAATCAAAAATGGGGAAAGGCGCAAAGAATTCTCAGGTTTCGAACTGAGCAAGAGATATTATAAAAAAAAAAAAATTAGTTTAGAAAAAATAAAAGATTATTTGCAATATCATATGTTGCCTATTTGACATAGGTTTTGAGTCTACAAATAGTTATATTGGATTGTTCGTAAAATAATTTAGTTTTTTCCCAACAAAGGACTTAATTGTATTTTTTCACAGCTAACTTCACACTTAAGCTGCATAATCATTATATTCTTTGACAGCTGATATAGCAAGGCTTTCTTGTAAAAAACTTGGATTCATTCTATGCAGTAGATTTTTGTTGGTGCTCTTTCAAATATGAACAGTAAAAAGCAGTATTTTCTGCATATTTTACCTTACTTTATTACTATAGAAAAGGTAAAAATGATGTTCCAGCAAGAAAAAATTATCCGATGTGTATGGAGAAGATGTATTGACAGAATACAAATGCCAAAACCTGGTTTGTAAAATTTCGATCGGGCAATTTTGATGTTGAAGATATCCTCGTTCTGGAAGATACAATCAAGGCTTTAATTGATGCAAACTGGCAAATAACAACTCGTGAGATGGCTGAGAGATAAAATTTATCGAATTTGACCGTTCATGATCATTTGAAGCGAATCACAGACGTCAACGCGACGGCACACATTTTTTTTCCCTAAGAACATCCATATATCGAACTTTGAAATAAACCTAGGCATTTCAAGTGACCATAAATGGTCAAATTCGATAAATTTAAATAATTTTTTTATTGCTCGAACAGCATTTTTACTGTTTCTATAGTAAAAAAGTAAAATATGCCGAAAATGCATGCTTTTTTTTACTTTCCATATTTAGAAGGGCACCTAACAAAAAACTACTGCGTAAAATCAATCGAACTTTTTCACAAGAAAGCCTTGCTATATCAAAATATATAAAGATTATGCGGCTCAAGTTTGAAGTTAGCTGTAAAAAAAAAACATTTAAGTCTTTTGTTGGGAAAAATCGAAATCACTTTCCGTACCTAATATTATTCAACAACAGGAGTTTAAATGCAATTTTAAAATTCATTATTTTTTGTTTCAGTCTTTAAAGTCGCCCAGGTCACACCCGTCGCCCAAGTCACTCCCGTCGCCCAAGTCACACCCATCACCATCAACATTAACATCAGTTGTTCAATACGATTCACAACCACCTCAACAACACCATCCACAGATAGAACGTCCAAGTGTAATAACCGAAGCATTTAAATCAAACACCCGTTCTACAAAACGTACAATGAGCGAGAGTAGTTGTAGCGATGCTGCTATTTCACCGATCGTCTCACCAAAACGGAGTAATAGTGCGAGTAGTTTCAGCAACAACAGCCACGGCGGCCATGTTTATAGGCAACCAGTTACTGTAGACACAGTTTTGGAGGTACCAAATGGTGGACATTCCTCATTTCCATCCACCTCCCCAGCGTCAACATCGTCATCAGCTTCTTCAATGTCAACCCGTACTACAACAACATCACTGGATATCACAGCCATTCAAGAGGAGAATAACATTGATTTGTTTAATACGGTTATTGGGGTACCAGAAGATATAATAACACAACAACATACTTTTCAACAACCTTATCAACATACATCGTTGCGCCATGTAACAATTACTGATCTTCAGGTAAAGCGACTACAATTTTCAAGCTATCAACCTCAAATTTTTTTTTAATTAAAACTATTTAAAATATCTACAAGTTATAGAAGCCCTTTTTTTGATTTTCAAAAAAAAAAAAAAAAAAAAATTAGATTAATCAAATAAAAGATATTTTAAAAAATTCGCTCTATATCAACGGCAGTACTTGAGTAACAGTTTACAAATTTTGTAAGCTGTTACTCAATCAAGTATTGTTTATATTATATATATTATTATTATTATTATTTTATTGATTCCATTTTTTGCCTTTGACCATTTTGGTCTTCAGGCTGTACATCATTTAATATACATTCCACATAACAAAACATCAAAAAAAAAAAAAACATTACAAAATCTCAATGTATTTCATTTTCTTCTTTCTTGCCCCTTTCTTCCATTTTGGACAGCCGCTCAATCATATTGTCCTCTATTACTCCCGATGTTAGCTTCTTCTCCATACTCTCCCAGACTTCCCTGTCTCTTCCCTCTTGATTATTATAGATGTTCCCACATCTCGCTCGCGCCCAAACTCTCTTCTTCCAGTCTTGAACTTCCTTCTCTATCAGGTATTTCTCTGGTCCCGGATCTGTCTTTATTTTCTTATAGTGGGGGAAGTAGGTGGATCTTCCAATCCTCTCCCACTGTGTTTGTATTTCTTGTTCTATACCTTTTTTTAAGCCTTCTTCCATTCTGTTGGTGATTTCCTCCTTGTTCCATTCTCCCAAATTCCTAACCATTCCAGGTTCCCCCCATTTTTCCCACCTTTGTTTAAAATTTGCGCCCCAGACTGTCTCACTATTGTTTTTAATATTTCTTAAAATGTTCTTTAAGCATATTTTCGGCCACCTTTCCTCTTCCATTCCTAATATTCTCAATGTGTACTTTCCAATTATTTTGGTTTGGCGAATGACCATTTTATTTCTTCCAGTCTCCATTTTCCAAATATAATTTGGGGTGTTTCTTGCGAGTCCTAATATCATCTTAAAGTACTCGCCTTGTATCTTCTCCACTTCCTCTCTCTCTTGCCATCCCCATATTTCTACACCATAAAATACTATAGAACTAATTAGGGCTTCAAAGAGGTAAGATTTTTTGTTGAAATCATTAGTTTTACTTCTTTTCAGAACACTCCAGGTTGCGTAGATCACTTTTTTTGCCTTTTTTATTTGTTCATTAATATGTTCCTTGTGGCTGTTCCTTTCGTCCAAAATATAGCCTAAATACTTGAATCTCTTAACTTGTTCCACTCTTTGGTCATTAAGTTTCCAAATTTCTTCTTTGCTTTTTCTTCCTTTTTTTCTAAATCTCATTATTTTCGATTTCTCTATGTTTACTTCCAACTCATTCTTATTCATATATTTCTCCAAGATGTTCATCATTTCCTGTAGTCCTTCTCTATCGTCCGCCACTACAGCCACATCGTCTGCAAACTTCAGGCAAAATATTTTTTCTCCACCTATTACCGTACCCCCAATATTTTTCTTTTCCCATTCTTCTTCCAGATCATTAATAAAGACATTAAACAGGATTGGGCTGAGTGGACAACCCTGTCTCACTCCCCGTGTGGTCCAAAATTGTTCAGTTTCACTCTCATTACTCATTATTTTATTTTTTGTTTCTTTGTATATATCTTTTATCATCTTGGTCATTCGTCCTCCTAATCTCATCTTCTGGATTTTCTCTACTAATATTTGCCTGTTAACCTTATCAAACGCGGCTTTTAAATCCAAGAAAAGAACATATAATCTTCCTCTTCTTGTTTTCAATTTGTTTTCTACTAAGCTGTTTAATATAAAGAGATTATCTCTAGTTCCTCTTTTCAGCCTGAAGCCGTTCTGGCTTTCCTTAATTAATTTTTGGCTTTCTAACCATATCCTAATTCTGCTGGTCAATATTGTTGTCATTATTTTGTAGGATCCATTCAGCAGCGATATCCCTCTATAATTCTTCGCTTCCTTTCTATCGCCCGCTTTAAAGATAGGACATATTAAGGCCTCCCGCCACACGTCAGGAATAACTCCCTTTCTCCAAATTTCATTCAATGAGTTTAGGAAGTCTTCCTTCATTGGGCTTGGCATTTTTTTATAAAATTCGTTTATAATACCATCAGTTCCTGGTGCCTTATTTTTTTTCAGACTTCCCAGTGTCCTATTCAGCTCTTCCAATGTAATATCCGAGTTCATGAAAGCTTCTTCCGAAGTTTCTTCCTGACGCTCCCCTTCCACCCCTTCGAAACTGAGCACTGTTCGGTGCTCCGTCGCCTCCAGTAACTTCATAAAATGTATTTTTAATTTTTCCTCCTCGCATTCTATTATGTTAGTTTCTTTATTCCTGAAGTAATTGATTGCTCTCCAGAAATCCGTAGTATTCCTACTTTTTTTTATTTCTTCATATAGGTTATTCAATCTTCCCTGATAAACTTCTTCTTTTCTTTTTTTTAACTTATTTCTATATTCTATATATTCTTTTCTGTCGTCTTCTTTCTTCTCTTTCTTGTATTTTCTTAGTGCTCTATACATTTGTTTTCTTATCTTCTCATATTCTTTATCTTTTTTTCCCGTTCCCCCCCAGTTCGCCTCTTCTTTTCATACCTATCTTCCTAGCTGTATTATTTAATATTAGGTTGAAATCTTCCATTTTCATTTCCCCTTTCCTTTCCTTTTCTTTTTCCCATAATGTTTTTAGTTCCTTTTCAAATACTTTCTCTTTCCTCTCATCCCAGAGCCATTTGGGTTGTCTTATTTCCTTATTGTCTCCTGTTTTTTCTTCTTGGTTGCTTTGAATAATAATTTCTGCCACCAAAGGCATGTGGTCAGAATCATCTCTCTCTAAAATTTCCATATCATGTATCAGTGGCTTATTTATGTTTTCTCTCGTTATCACATAGTCAACTACCGTTGCTGCTTTTGGTCCGATATATGTAAAATTACCCTCTCTATCTTTGTTCGTCCGTCCATTCCAAATTGTTAATCCATTATTCATACATATTTCTAACAATTTTTTTCCCTCGTTGTTCAGGGTTTTATCTTGGGTTTTTTTCTTAGGTAACTGGTGGCTGCTTTCTTCCTCGTACATACTTTCATCTTCTTCTCCGATCCTAGCATTAAAATCCCCGATTAAAATTATTTCATTATCTTCCAGAGTTTCTTCATATAAAATTTTTTCCATTTCTTCTCTAATTTCATTCATTCCTTCATTATTATATACTGATAAAATCTTTATCGTTTTATTATTTTTATCTTTTAAAGTCCCCCTTAATCCTCCTCTCCACTCTACCATTGTTGATTTCAATTGCACATCTTTTTTTATTCCAATTAGTTGTCCTCCACTTGCTCTTCCTTTTTTGTGTTTCCGGCTCGCTGGTTTGGTCCATATTTTAAAGTCCTTACTTAATTTTGCCCTTAACCACTTACTCAATCAAGTACTTCCGTTCAATTATTCATCGTCTTTTCACTATCGATGAACTCGGTATTTTACTCTCATCTTCTCAAATATGCAAGATCACGGGGTTTAGAGTTGAGGATTTGAAGTGAATTTATTAAACACAAGTGAATAGGTGAAAATACTGCAAAAATCTATGCTCTCGTTCTCTACTGCAAACATTTTTACTATTCTTTTCATCATTGACATAGCGAAAGACAGCAGAACAAATATTTTCTGCAGTATTTTCACCTACTCACCTGTCTTAAATTGCTGGCCAACTTTGATTCCAATCTTCAATTGGACGATGTTATGCACGAATGAACCAAGCGCCATTAAACTGAGATAGGGGCATTTCATTTGCACAATTGTAAACAAAACCAATAGCAATGACTTTTCTTGTTTTATACAAAAAAAGTGCACATAGTAATAACATTGTGATTTAAATAAAGAAGTAAATCTGCTTTTTCCCTACAAGATTGCGGTCTTATCTCAATTTCGATCATAATAGCGCTTGGTTCCTTTATGCATAACATCGTACAACTCTAACCTTCCTTGCCTTGTGTTGAGTGTATATAAAATTTGAAATAAAGAAATGTTGGTGTTGCCTTATGATGTCGAGCAGCAAATAAGAAGTTGAGATGTTGTTTATTTATTTTTGTGTTTTTTATTCAAATTCAACTCAAATATAATTTGAATAAAAAACACAAAAATAAACAACATTTGAAATAAAGCTTGAAAGGAAGCCAATATAAACTATCGAGAAATTAGAGCAGTGATTCCAGTGGCGTAGCGAATTCGCTCCCGGGGCACAATACCTTTTTAGCCCCCCACCCCAATTCGAAAACCATATAATATTATATGTAAAATATACAAAATTATTATATTACATAGGCACTAAATTTAAAATATATTTTCCAGAAATCAATTATAATAAAAATAAAAATTATCCAGCAATTTTTTGTTTTGCGGACCATTTGGCGCTATATGACTCCCCTTGCTTTCCCCTCGCTACGCCACTGAGTGGTTCTTAACCAGGGGTGCCCGTATCCCACAGTAGGTGCTCCAGGAGTGCGAGAAAGCATTTTGAGGGGTACGAGTAGATTTATTGAATTCTATCTATAACATTTTTTCTATAATTTTTTCTAATTTCTTTATGATTTTACTTTCTTTATGGATATAGATCGACGACTTGAAATTTTAAAATGTAAAACAGATGACTTTTTATGGTCGACAGGTTATAGGGGATACCAAAGTATATTTTAAGACTCCAAAGTGTGACGATTACTAAAAAGGTTAAGAACCGCTGTTCTATCGTTTTTAATATTCCTTAGATTAAAATTATTCCTTTACTTTATTATACAATACATACTTTACAATAAATCGAAATATTAATTTTTAAGACTATTATATATTTTTTTTAAATAGTTATCACCTGCTTCGACTTCTCATCTTCATCATCACTTGCAACTTCATCAACCAGTTCCACCACAACTTCACTCAATAAATCATCAAGAGGAGATGTTAATCCAGTTGAATCATCAAGGTGATCCTACGATGGTTATCACTACAGCAACCACCACAGCAGCAGCAGCAGCCGGTGTACCAGCACAGCACACAGATAATTTGACAACTTCAAGTGGACCAATCCAACAGAATATTGGCGTTTGAAAAAGTAAATTAAAAAAAAATTATTATTCATATAATATAAGAATTTTTGATTTATTAACGCCACATTCTAAAATGAAATTTGTTTTTGTATAATATTTTTACAGTAATTTATTTAATTTAAAAGGAAAAATTAAAGACGGGCTTACAAATTATTTTTATGATAAAAACCTTGACTATTCATTTTCAATGTGGACATTCTCTAGAGTTTTCAGGGAAGGCTCTAGCTTATTACTACTAGGGGATGGGGAGAAGGGTGTTAACTTGCCTACAGACGGGGTTATGAAGGTTTTTCTCTCTATTTCATATATATATATATATATATATATATATGCCTATGTGAAAATTCTAACTATAATTCCTAGAGCCGGAATTTAGAAAAATGCCGTCTTAATAGGTGTCTAGGTAACAAACTCAACATCTCCAAATTTTATAAAATCTAACAAAGGCACTGTTAAAAATTTTCTAGATATATTCAAAAACTAGTATAGGAAGTCTGTTACACAAACTGTATGTTTATTAATTTTACATTCGGGTTATATGAAAGGTTCATATACTAAAAAATGAACTTTGGTAAACGGGTTTATGAAAATATCATTCACAAGTTAAAAAAAATCTTCCCTCTAGAGATTTGAACTCGGGGTCTTGGTTTCTTTTCTTCCCTTCATATATGAATTTGTACTATACCTTCACCATCTCGACTAAATACTTTGTAAGAATATAATACTTTTTTAAGTTTCTTAAATTTGATTTCTATTTTTTTTTTACAATGATAATATTTAATATACTAGTATATGTGTAGTTTGAACATTAATAACAAATTCCTATATATATCATTTCATAATTTTGGTTTTCGATCTGATTGACTCCCCCCCCCCCCACTTCTCCCCCATAGTGCTATCACTGAGACATTTGACCCGTCAAATACAACATTCACATAAGGGCCTAGTGCCAAGAACTGAAGATGACCACAACAATGTCTATCCATAACTCATTTACGTAACCCTGTATATTTCTTTGTTTACATTTCCTACTTACAAATATTTTTAAGATTATATTAAAGAATAAGCAGTTATGTTAATTTAATTCTTTATAAAAAAAATTCGTTAATAAAAGAAAAAAAAACATACATCAATAA
This sequence comes from Euborellia annulipes, assembly GCA_023213315.1. Classification (NCBI taxonomy): domain Eukaryota; kingdom Metazoa; phylum Arthropoda; class Insecta; order Dermaptera; family Anisolabididae; genus Euborellia; species Euborellia annulipes. The sequence goes on from JAKCPI010031060.1 coordinate 94,568, forward strand.
TATTAAATTACTTATATTACACTAGCAATAAGATGATATCAAGAACTTCATTTTCCCTTCGGTTTTTTCTTGTGTATAAATAATTTGGTTTGAAAGCTTCTATTTTTCCTTTCAACATATCCGGCTAAAAGCTTTTCTCATAAGAGAAATATATATATATATATATCTTTATTTTTATAACTTATTACAATAAATTTCACTTTTTTGAATGTGGCGTGTATATATATCTTTAAATATTTATAAATATAGTAATTTGTCTAGTAAAATAGAGTTAACCCAACTCCTAAATTTTTATGATGCTGCTTTATAAAAAAAAAAAAATACTGCTCTGATATTCACTTTAAATGATAAAAGAGCAAAGAAATTTTTCCCCCAAATTTTTTTTTTAAACTTTCACCGATTTCTATATTCTTTGTTTTTGTAGCATAGAAAAAAAAAAAAAAATACAGGAAATTTAGACTAACTATTTTCAGGTCAAAAGGGACTTTTTTAGTCTTTTGACTCAGGAATGTCTATCAGTCTTGTAATAGAAGGGTGTCTTTAATATTTTTATTAAAAAATCTTGTAATAGATGAAAATAGTAAAAAAAAAATAAATAAATAAAAATTTAGTTTTTATCCAGACACCTAAAAAAAAATAAATAAATTTGGCCTCCATATCGCTTCTAGTCATTTGTACAATTTTTTTTTTTGTAACATTTTCACTCCTCCCTCATTTTTTCATTTATCATAATTTTATTGTGTACCATAACACACACACAGACTGACTTTTTCATCATTGTACATATTATTAATTATTATTATTATTTCTTATCCCTATCGGTCTTTTATGTATAATAGTTTAACCAGATACAGAGTGGCTTTTAAATAATATATACCCCTGGGAGTGAATCAAATTAAAATCGATTTTTTTTTTTTTTGTAATCAAATTTTTTATAAAAGAAAAATTTTTTATTTTTCAAAATAATCCTGCGAATTTTTTCAATAGAATATTTTTAATCTTATGAAGGAAACAGCCAAAGTTTTTATTGAGGTCTGGCGACTATTGCACACATTAACAGTTTCGGTCTTTCAAAAAACTATCATCAGCCCAAAAATACATAAAAAAAAATTACATGTAAAACATTCATCGACATTACATTTTTTTTTATAAAAATTACATTCATATAGTCAGTGCCGGATTAAACAACATGTAGGCCCTTAGACAGTCTAAATCTCGCCCCCCCCCCCCCCCCCCCCGAAATGTTCAAAATGTCCCCACAGGGTTCGTGGAAAATATACATTTTAAAATTTTTCATAAAGCTTTTCCCATTGAATAAAACATACAATTTTAAAATATATTTATAAAGGGTGGAGGAGGTAAATCTTAAACAAGTTCGCCCCCCTCCCCCCGAAAAATGATTATATATACTCTCGATGCTTGGTACTTTTACCAGGGGTCGCGGATTCTCATCCGCGAGAAAAATTTCAATCGAATTGGCCACAAATCAATTTAGATAACTAGGGACGGGGTCTAAATGGCCTCAGATTCTGAAAAAGAGTTTAAAAAAATCTCATGTTGCCGGGCCCCTAAAAAGAGTGGGGCCCATAGGCAATCGCCTTCTTCTAATGGGAAATTCGGTACTTCATATAGTAATGCATATGTCATGAATTTTTTTTTACTCCTTTTTTATAAAAAAAATGAAATGTCGATGAATGTGATATCTAATTTTTTTATGTATTTTAGGGTATATCATTAGTTTAATAAAAAACTAATGAACTAATCAGCATTTCACCCTCTAAAAATCTGACCACTTTCTACGATACTACAATAAATAACTTTTAAACTCTTTGATAAAATTCTAAATAAAGGAAACTATTTAGAAATACTATAGTAAATATTTTCTTTTATAAGAGTAATATTATAAAAAAAATTAATCGGTTTAAACTTGATTCAAATTATCTTAGTTTTTTTTTTAATTATAATTATTAATTTTCATTTGTTTTTATTTTTTAGTTCGTATCACTCTGTATTTTTTTTTTATTTTTTGTGGAACTATTTTACCTTCTCATTTTGAGAAAATAACATAATAATCGAAATATTATATATTTTATATCTTATTATTATTTTTAAAAAAAATTTCGTCTTTTCAAACATACAATTTTTATTTTAATATTATTTTTTTTAGGAAGAGACTGAATTTTGAAGTAAAGTTGAAAAAAAAATTAATAAGACTGATAAAATGATAACGTTTCAAAAAAAAAAAAGAAATAAAATAGGATTATAGGAAACAAAAAAAAACTTAATTTTCAAATGCGTATTCAAAAACAAAAAAAATTTTCCCTTCGTTCTTTTTTCCAAATGAATTGAAAAAGTATTGAGGGAATTTAATAATAAAAACGAACTGATCCAATATTCGCTCAATTTTTTTTTTTTTTATTTCAATTTTTTTAATTGAAATTTAATAGGAGATCTCTCAATGGGTCGTTTTGATAACTTACCTACCCCAACATTAAAATAGCCTCCCTATGGGGAAATACATGGTGTTTGTCCTCCAGCATTAAAATAGCTGAAGGACAAACACCATGTATTTCAGCATTAAAATAGCTGAAGGACAAACACCATGTATTTCCCCATGGGGAGGCTATTTTAATGTTGGGGTAGGTAAGTTATCAAAACGACCCATTAATTTTGAAACCGATTTGTTTATCAAATTAAAAAAATTAATAATAAATTCGTTTTATATATTATTTACTAATAATATTAGAATTTTTATAATATTTACAATTTTTTATATTAATAATTAGTGTTTTATCTATTGTATTTTTAACAATATAAATTATATTTTTTTTAGGTTTAGTAAAAATAAGTTATTGCACTTATTTGAATACTAAAAAATTTTTTATTTTCATTGGTGATATTTAGGTGATTGGTCAGGGCTATTAATGATTAGTCGGCTATTTTAAGACAGGCATATTTAATTGCCAATTTTACTCAGTAAATAAATTTTATATTTTGGACAACATTTTTTCCTTTGAACCATTTTTGGGAATTTTATCTGATCTTTTCGTTTCACTCGTCCTTAACCAAATATTTTCTGGTTCTGATTTATCTTTGACCTACTATTATTAGAAATTCCCTTGGCAGCCCCCTTCACTATGCTGCCATCCTTGTTTAGTTAATTATTATAAAGCCAGCATCTACATGTCTACCTAATTATAAGAAAATCTATAAGAGATCACAGGTGTAGGAGGCTAAAAAATAAATCATATACGGAGTTTTGAGAACAATGGCACAGCAAAAATTGTTGGTTCTTAAACAAAACTTAAAATAAGTAAAACTTTAAATGTTCTGTGCCCCATTTGGCTAAAGAAAGGCCCGTGTGCTGGAACTTTCAATTTTATTTTTATATTAAATCAGTGATTCTCAACCTTTTTTTTTTGTCGCGGGACACTTTTAACAATTTCAAAATTTGACGACACACAAAGAAAAAGATTGTTTGCTTAGGTTAGGATAAAGGCACACCAATTGAGCAAAAACGTTTTCGAACAAAACGTTTTTGACTAATCATGCCTAAAACTGTTTTTTCAATGCTTTTCTATCGGTCAACGCACAGGAGGCAAACACAATTGACATGCATGATTCGACATCATTGAACAAAACGTTTTGCCATTGAGCTTTTTGCTCAATCGGTGTGAGTTGGCATTGGACAAAATGTTCTGCCATTGAGCAAAAAATTCCAACGCACACCGATTAGACAAAAATGCTCAATGGCAAAACATTTTGCCTAATCTGTGTCCGTTGACATTGAACAAAACGTTTTGTTAAAGAGCGTTTTGCTCAATTGGTGTGCTTTCAGCCTTACCTATAATATGTGTAAAATAGTTTATGATAATAATTTTGAATGCAAAACAAAATAATATATACTATACAAACAACAACGTCTATTAAGGGATTAATTACAAGTTAATAATAAGAATACTTTTAATGAGAAATTTAAGCTTGATGTTAGTTTGAGAAAACAATACTGCAAAGCAAATGTATATATAGTTTTATAAATTTGGATTTAAATACTTATTCCTGTTAAATTATTTGTACATTTTCTTTTTAAATTATATTATTTAATAATTTTAACATATTCATATATATATAATTACTTTTTTACTCGTAATAAAAAAATTATTATTTTTACTATGTCATTTCTAAAATCCCGCGCACAGTGGTTGAGAATCACTGTATTAAACGAAAAGAAGTTATAAAACTCTTTTATACAATAATTAATAATTTATTCCCAAAATTTAAAAATTACATCTGTATATATAAAATATCTAAAATTGATTCGGCTACAAAAATATTAATTTTTTTATCATTTTTCTAATATTAAAAAATCAAAAAGTAATGGACTCAAAATGCAACTTTTTAGGGCTTTGTTCTCAAACAGGGACGTAGCTCTCAATGACAAAGATTAAGAAGCCTAACCTTTAACGGGTCCATTACTTTTTCATTTTTGATATTTTTTATTTCCTTAATTATTGAAAAAGTGGCCGATAAATCAATCAATCAGCTAATCCGACTTATCACAATTTTTAATATTTATTAGATTAATAAGAAAAAAATATTTGTATTATTTTAAATATTGGATCAATTTTAATAAACTAATATAAAATAAAACATGTTGCTCAAATATATTTGTATGAGATAAGAAGTCTGTCTCTCGATACTGTTTTTAATAAATTACTAAAATTGAAAGGGCCATAAGAATAAAATGAAAATTTCTCTTAATTGATACGCATTTCAAAATACTTTTATCTTATATAGCCTATTTTATTATATATCTGAATTTAAAAAATATAAAATTCTTTCTTTATATATATACTATATAAAATATACATTTTTTTTTTTTTTTTTTGTAAAAGTCTGAAAAACAAAAATAGGTATAGATATATATGTCACAATTTTTTTTTTAGCAAATTAAAACCATTGTTATGTACTGTTGTTGTTGAATAAATATTAGAAGTATTGTTAACAAAAAACTTTCAGATGTTGATAGAAAAAAATTAACATTCCAAAGATAGCTTAATTTAAAAAAAAAAAAAAACAATAGCCAGGCAACAACATGTCATTAACAATATAAATAATCTTCTCCGCTATGTTTATGTCTGTAGATATTATATAATTTGAAATTAAAAAAACAGGAGATCTCCAATTTTAAAATTATTAAAGTTTTTGAGAATTTTATTACACTTCCATCATCTTAAAATTTATCAAAAAAAAAGATCTCTCTTTTTTTTAATTGCTAAATTATATAATAGACATAGAATTTATTGTAAAACCGAGTGTATTAATTGTCTTTAAAAAATCTTTGATTGATTGTATTGTAATAATAATAATAATAATAATATATATATTCCAAATATAAAACTACATATATATCTATATACATATAATTATTTTACTTATTTTGGAAAACATGTATGAAATCTGTCCAAAATGTATATATATATATTCAAAATATATTTGTATAATATTTAAAAAAAAAGAAAAAAAAAATTTCTGAATTGGTATATATAGGAATAGGAAAATGATTAAAAATTGGTTAAATATTAATCAAAATAAAATAAAAATTTTTTAAAACACTGATTTATATAAAAAAAAATCTATACACAATTTTTTCTACACTGGCTACAATATATCTGATTTATTTAAAAATAATGAAATTAAGGAAACTAAAAAAATTATTTGTTTTTTTAAATAATTTTAGTACAACTTTTTAATCGCTTTAATAGGTCCGTTTAGTATTAAACGTCCAAGGGAGTGGTATTAGAAGGTATGGACACTAAAATAATTCTATTTGCCTCTTTAGGCTTCGTCCACAAACGTAATTTGAGTATCTTGGATGTATAAATACATGGAAATATCTTCGTACTATCATATGCACGAGCAGTAAAAAAAAAAAGTTATGTTTGTTCACCTTGCATCAGACCTAATATAAATTAGAAAATGATATATATATATATAATGTTTTTAATAAATGATTTTATACTTGTTTTTTATCGGACATTAAATTATATGATTTATTTTCTGTTAAAATTCTAGTTTACTATTTTGTTATTTTGATTAATATATAATTGAATTTTAATTTTTGTTTAATATTTTTTGTCAAATAAGACAAAAAGGTATAAATATATTTGCAGTTTAACCAGCTAATATTATTACTACTATTTACTTCTACTACTGCTAGTACTTCTGCAAGCATATATTCTATTATAATTATCATATATTCTACATTTTAAGTAATCATATATAAATTTTATTTTGTCACTTATTTATATAAAATTTGTTTCATTTGTACTGAGTAATTATATATTATTATTATATAAAAATTTTACTAAAATATATATTCATTCATTCAAATTAGTTTTATTTTAAAAAAGTGACCTTTGTAAAAATTATGTATTTTTGTTAATTATATCAATTAGACTTAATATAATCTATTATTTTGATTGAAAGATTAATATTTATATATACATATGTTTCAGGAAGAATATTCGATATATGATTAGAAAAAAAAAAACAAGAAAATTTTCATTTCAAATTGAATGAATAGAAAAAAAGAAAAATTAGCTATTTTTGGTTCAAGTTTAATTAAATTTTGTTACCATAAAGCCTTAAACAAGAAGGTTTTATTTTACCGGCTGTTCTTGACCGATTTGCATTTTTTTTGTGTTAATCTTAAGCACACTCAAGGTGGGTAATAAGATTTTTTAAAATGCTAAAATTATGCTAATTGCAGTAATAGGAAGATATTGTTGGATAATAATATCGATTTTCCCAATGGATAAGTGTAATAAATGTTTAGGTAAGAAAAAACATTTTATCTAAAAAAAATATTCTATAAAAACTAATTTATTTAATCTTGTTTCAGTTTAAGTTCAATGCTTTATTTATTTACAATTATATGAAAGATCTCATTAAGAATTGAAAAGGATATTGGATTCCTCGACCCACAGGCCATCGCCATCAGATCGGGTCTTCCACCTTAAACCGTAAGACATTGTTTTAATTATTAAATATACTTTGGGTAAAAGCATCAGTGGATAATTTTAGTATTATCTACTGCAGCGGTTACCAAGCTTTATACTACTAGGCCTCTAAACTTCTCACACCTCCCAGGATTTCTTTTGAGATCTAGGAAGAGGTTTGTTATCTGTGGTGTTCTGCTTGGGTTAACTCCAGGGTCTTAATCTCTCTTCTTCTCTGGGGTCGCGATGTTGTCTGGTTCGGATCAAAAAGCATATAGGTATATATATACTGTATATATATATATATATATATATATGAAAATAAGTTTTCTCAGTCGCGGAAACCTTCCAGAACATATATATATATATATATATTAAATGTTGGGGAGGGCTTTCGCGACTGATTGTGTGTGAAGATAAATTTCCTTGGGTTGAGTCGCCTTAGATGATACGATTTACTCGGCGTTTCGGCCCTGCTGTTGAAGCTATTTTCAAGAGTGTGGGATTAGGTAATAGTGGAGTTGGGTTGTTTTCAGAGTCGCAGTCTTTCTGGCCTTGTCAGTAAGTCTCAGAGGTTTGTATTTTGTCTAAGATTTAGGAGGAGATTGGTTGGGTGTGATAGTGTTTGTGCTCATTCAATTTAAACTAAACACAAACACTATCACTCAACTTCATAGATATCAGAGACAAATCCAAACCTCTGAAACATCTACAACCCCAGAAAAACACAACTAAAAAAGAGTTATAAACTTATAGAAAGAAGCCTCTTGTCGTTGAGAACTACAGTTCAGAACCAGGCCCGGTGACAGGAATCTCTCATGGGTAGAGGGAGGGAGGGGGTTAAACTTTCTAATGGGAAATAGGAAGAGAGGGTAGGGAACTGTGTCCAGTGTGGTACTAAAAAAAAAAAAAAAAATTGGAATATTAACTCTTCTTACCTATTGATTGGCCACAGGGTAGGATAAGTAAAATCAATGGGAATGGGATATAAAATTCCGCTTAGATTTAAATTAGTAAAATTTAGAAAATAAAAAATATCAATTACTATGTTATTGTATGAAATAAGAAAATACACCTAATATAGCATAAACTAATTTTTTTTATATTTATTTGAAAAAAATTTTGAAATTCAATAGCAGCGGTCAAGACTATAAATTAAAATAAATAAAATAAAAAGAGATGGAACAAGGAACCTTGGGATGGAATAGAAGAATAATTAGAATTTTAAAATTCCCTATTTTTATTTCACTTAAATTTAAAATAGTTACATTTACAGGTAATTTTGTCTTATAAAAAGATTTTTTTAATTTTTTGAAATTTTATTATTAAAATTTGAATTAAGCCTATTTTTTTTTTTTTTGCTTTTAGACGATTCATTCAATAATCAAATTTAACGCTCAATTGTTTAGAAATATGTGGACCAATAGGAGCGGAGCTTCAATGTCACGTGATCTGCCTCTGATTTGATTGGCGCTCGACGTGTCTTCTTCATGCATCAGTAGCAGCTCAACAAGGGAGCTTTCAACATACAAGAATCTAAACGCCTTCATCGAACAAATACGATCGCTTCCCTGCACCAAGATGGATGCCAGCCACCATACGACAAACCAACGATGCCCTTATCCTCAACCTCCTATTAACCAACAATGAATTCCAATCTCCAGGTATTTTCCTTTCATTCCTTATTCATTTTTATTATAATAAACCAGAAGTCAATGATCTCTTTTATCAATGTGTTGGCTATCAACAAGCGGGCTAGTGAGGAGGCGGGATGCCTTTAAATAATAATTGAACACAATGACAATTTTAAAATAATATATTTTTTGAGACCCATATAATTTTACGTTTTGAAAATAGCTGCCCCAAAAACAATAGTTTCGAAAGATCTTATGTATTTATATGAGAGAGTGTGTGTGAACATGGCGTCCAAGGCGTTGTCTCTCTTTCTCTTTCCCTTCAAAATAAATTGTTCCATCATCTCACTCATCTCTCTATGTATGTTTATATATCATCACACTCTCCCATATAAAATATATATATATATTATTAATATACCCCTTGCATCTGAGTTCGATCAAAAACTAGACAAGCTCAAGTGAGACATGCACGTTTTATCGTACCTCAGAGCAGAGCATCAGCTCCGCCTCGGATAGGCATCCATTTTGGATTTTTGTGCGCCTTCATGCTTCAAAAAACAAATTCACATATCACATAGCTACACACATATCTGCCTTATAAATTTTTTTTCACTCTATTATACTTGTATATACAGTATAATAGACTGAAAATTTAAATATGTATTTACTAAAAATTTTGCTTTTCCTTGTGAAACCCTGAGACAAATAATCAAATTATCCTGACAATGCAAAAGCCAATTCCGATACCGGACAAGTTTTTTTTTTTTCCAATTATTTAAATTTTTAGAAAGTTTTCAAGAATACAATGGTAACCCACTCTTAAATTTTACTAATCTGTAACTTTTATTTTGATAATTTCGAGACAATTGTTCGCCTTTTCGAAATCTTTGTAAAAATTAAAAAAATATGTCTATACTTTTCTATATAATTTTACTTGCCTCTCCTTGACCAACCTTACTTATATTTTTTAAATTATTAAAAAATAATTATAAACAGATATGAATGAAATTAAAATACATTTTAATATTACTTTTTTCTACCAGTCTTTCTTTTATTGTGATTTTAAATTTTTTAATAAATATTTTTAAAATTAAGTAAATGATTTATTTATATCTAATCCTAACTTTTCCTTACTCTAATTTTTCAGTTATTCCATGAGTTGGCCCATCCACTCTGATGTTGATGACAGTGTTCCTAACTCCATCATCCTATACCATTCTACTCCAGTATCAGAAACCAATCCACTTAGTAAGTTTATCTTTTTTTCCATTAATAATTAATTTCTTTTATAGCATGGAACTTGCTAAGTTGAGTTAAAAAGGGAATACAGAGCAAATTCATTTAGATCTATAAATTACAGAAAAAGCACATATCTAATTAAACAACAATAATACCAAATAACATGAAAAATAATAAATTTAAAAAAAAAAAACATATATATCAAAATAAATTTAAGAGCTTTTCTAAATTTTAAATATTTTTTAATTATAATTTCATTAGAATTTAATAAAACAAATCAGAAAAAATACTTTCAATCATTACACTTTGAATTCTTTAAAAATAAAAATAGTTTGACTTGAGGATTAACACTTTATGCAAATTTTTTTCAGCCAGCAATTTCTTCTCTCTCAGAAAGAAAAAAATACTCAATAGCTGGAGAATAGTAATAAATAAGCTGCTAATAAATTCAATCAAATTGATCAATAAACATTCAGAATTCACCTTTTTTTGCACTGAGAAAACAAACTCTCCACCGTTCACAATTTAAGGAGAAGCTTTTGAAACTTTATGTGAATCAGGTGTGTAACATTTCATTTTCATTTATCTTTTTAAAATAAAATTAACTATTTTAAAGACATGAAGTACTGTATATATATCACAAATGTATTAAACTTAAATGTTGAATGACATAAAATACCACTTGACCTTGGTCAATTTATTTATTATGCGGATTATAAGTTTTTTTATAAAAAAAAAATTGACTGAGAGGACATTTATGTGCATATTTGTTAGTCCCTTTTACATTAATATTTTTATTTTCCTTTTTGTTTAATAAATAAATAAGTAACAACAACACTCTGCTCAATCCATACACTAACTGGTGCTGCGATCTGACCACCAGATTCAAGACTAATGAGTAGAGAGTTTTTTTTTGACTAACTAGCAATCCTCCAGTTTTAAAAATTACAAAATAAATATCAATAAAATTAAATACACAATGAATTTAAAATATAATCCAATTTACTCTATTAATTAAGGCACTGTTGTGCAAAAAAAAAAAAAATTTACTGAGTTTTTTTTATTAAAAAGTAGAGCTCAGAAATTAACAATTTATTCCATTGAAGATGATTGGATTTCTGCTATTTGAAACAACGAAAATTGAAGTTAATTTTAATCTTAAATACCTACATTCTAGTACCATGTACTGTAAAAATTATATGCCTCAAAAGTTATGTGTCTCTCTGTTAGGGATTTGATATTAATCAAATTTGAGGTACGAATTTTGTATTAAAGCTTGGTGCACACAATCATTTCGAGGGATAGGTGTCCAAACCTGGAGGCAGTGAGGGACAATATTAATTCCCACCCAGGCGTTTTCTACTTGTGAATATTTCATTGTTGTTTAAAAAAATATTATACAATATATTTTTTAATGAAAACTTTCATAGTTCAAATCTATAAAATTTCCAATAAAAATTTTCATTATATTTTAAAAAAACAATGAAATAATCACAAGTAGAAAACGCATGGGTGGGACTTAATATTGACCTTCACTGTACTTAGGCAAGGCCGAAAATTAAGAGTATGCTTCCTATAGGCTAAAATCCATTTGCTGCTCCCTCTATAGTTCATATTCGTTTAATACATTTATTTTATACAATATATGTATTCTTAAATTCGTACGGGAAATATTATTAACGTCTTAAATACTTGATTTTCACTTTCGAATAAATTGCCAATCTGCCGCCTCTGAATTTGTTGCCGGGCTAGGCTGCAGCCTTTTTAGCCTATTTAGAAATACCATCTATTGCAATAGTATTGAGAATAAAGCCCGGCAGTTAGGCAGCCCAAATGGTACACGTTCACTAATATATTAAAAAGATAAATTTTTATGGTAATAAAGGCCGATCGCCCTATTGTCTGCTTTGAAAAAGATATTTCTTAGACAGACCAGCTGCCATTTGGGCTGCCTAACTTCCGGGCTTTATTCTCAATACTATTGCAATAGATGGTACATCCCTATACCTAGGTAGGGAAGGAAATAAAAAAATCTGATGTGACTGGTCGCACAGCACACAACTTTCTCTTACCTTCGGTAATCGAAAGTTGTGTTCTGTGCTTGTCCCACCAGATTTTTTGTGTCGACATGTATTTAGTTTCCGAGAGTACGGTACATTCGATTTTCAAGATGTAAAATTTTTAGGTATGGGAAAATATTTAGACTATATTTTGTTACCATGGCATCCATTTCTCCTTTCTTAAGGAGTACAAGAGTAAAGTGGTCTTCAGAAGATTTCAATGACAAAATGAGAATATACATTTTAAAGAGCATCTAAAAAATAATTGATTTCTGAATTTTAATCAACATCGTTGGAGCAAATTTTGAGAAAATCAAAAAAAAAAGTGAAAAAATACCTTAGTAAAGTACTAGTACTAGTTTTTGGCCGATTTTGTTCAAAAGTTTCGTGTCACGTCCCAGGGGGGTACCTAACTTAATTATAAAATTTCAACCTCCTAGCTCTTTTCGTTCTTGAGATATTTTGTTCACAGACAGACAGACCATGTCGCGAAAACCACTTTGTTGGATTCAGGGGACCTCAAAACGTGTATATCTATCAAAATTTCGACATCGAATTTTTTACATGAAACTTTCTCTCTCTATATATTAACATGTATAGAGGGTAATTATATGGAAAGATCCCATTATATTCTACATTTCTGGGTAGGCCTAGTCTGCGAAAATAACTTGTAAGATTTTAACAAATTAATATTAGCCTTACTGATGTAATTTTTCTTTGACTTTTCCAACAATTGAATTTTAATTAAAAAAAGTAAAAATTGTTCTTTGGTTTTCTTATAAAAAAAAAAAAAGATTTTATCTGAGTTTATAAAAAATATTCTATAGAAACTAATTTATTTAAACTTATTTCAGTGTTTAATGCAGAAAATGTGAAGAAAATATTGGCTTACACGAGGCAGCAGGTTACCATCCATTGTCATCAAATTGGCTCATTCATCATCATAAGCAGATCCTTGGAGGAGGACATCAAAAACTGTAAGTCAAAGTTTATTACTTTTTTTTTTTACTTTCTCCTACCCTATATATGAAATATATAGAAAGTATTGGATTCATGTAAAAAATTCGATGTAGAGATTTTTGATGAATCTTCAAGTTTTAAGGTCCTCTGAATCCAAAAAAGTGGTTTTCGCGACATAGTCTGTCTGTGTGTACAAAATATCTCAGGAACTAAAAGAGCTACGAGGTTGAAATTGGACCTTCAGTCCGATGATTTTATTTAAGCCATTTGAGTACCAAATGCCTGGGCCCCCAATAGATAACTAGTATCATTTAGAGTCATAAATGGCCTCAGTTGCCGAAAAGACTGTGTGTATACGTGTGTGAATGTGAGTGTGAATGGGAAAAAAGTGTGTGTTTTTTTAATGAAAAAAAGTGATAATGAAAGAAAAGGAGTGAGCATCTAAGTAAATAAAAACTCTCAAATCTGTTGGAATCTTTACGAATTTAATTATAATTATCCATGCTCCAAGAATTTTGTCAAAGAGGAAATCTTAAAAACATCGCCAAATTTTTATTCAGAATTTATATTTTGTATTGTAATAGTTAAACATTTTTCTATAAATAAATATATAAATAATTATGAAATTGAAAAAAAAATTCCAAAAAACAGGCTATTTTGGTTAATTCTAATCTAGATTAATTAATATTAAAATATATTTCTGATTCATTTCAATATCCGTTCATTTATTTTAATTCTGTCTTCGAAGTAGAATTGTCTTGGTTAAAATTTTAATTAAAAAAAAATGACTGACATTCAGAAAATACTTTTTTATGCAGTTGTAACAAATACAATAATTTTTATAGAAATTTGTGATAATCAATTGTTACATTTTTATCGTTTGTTATGCTTTATCATTAAACATTTGTTCTCTTTCATTTGGTACACTCTAATCTTTTATTTTTATTTAAAATCAAGAGGTAGGCGTTTGAACATACATCTTCATCTCATGTGGAATATCTAAATTCACGTCTTGTTTGGTTATTTAATGAAGAATAGAAAATTTATAAAATGTATATTAGCCTTCGTTATAAAATACAAATGATATAAAAAGATACTGGTTGTGGGTGGGGGGGGGAGGAGGGGGTAATTATTAAATTATTTTCCTCAGTGACCAAGGTTCCTTAAAAGTGATTTTTGGTAATCTCTAAAGAGATTCTTTTCAGTGGCGTAGTGAGCTTAACTCGCGCCCGGGGCTATTATGAAACCCTTTCCCAGGGGGTTTTTGGGGGGACAATACCTCTTTAGCGCCGCCCCCCATTCGAAAACCACATAATATTAAAATTAAAACATACAATATTATTATATTACACTGGCACTAAATTTAAAATATATTTTCCAGAAATCAATTATAATAAAAATAAAAATTATCCAGCAATTTTTTTGTTTTGTGGACCATTTGGCGCCCCTTTGTGAGTAGCGCCCGGGGCATGATGCCCCAGGGGCGGATTAAAGGGGGGAGGGCGATCGCCCCCCCCTCCCCCCCCCCGAGAAGAAATTCAAAAAGTTATAAAAACTAGTAATTTAAAGAAATTATGATTTTCTCTCTTTAATTTCAATTGAATTTGTTACCAATCAATTTAAATAAATAGGAAAGGGGTCTAAATGGCCAAAGATGTCAACAAAGCCCTTAAATAAAAAAAAAATAAAAAAAAAACCGCCCCCCCTCGACAAAATTGCATTAATCCACCTCCCCCCCCCCTCGTTACGCCACTGATTCTTTTAGGCGGTCTCTGTCATTGTAATTGATTAAAAAAAGACCGGATTGAGATGATATTTTGTACATTTTGTAATATTTTGGTGGGATCTATATTGCCTCATTTCGTCATTCTTAGGCCCAATCTACACGAGCGTTTTTGACGCGTTCCTAACGCCTCCTCTGGCTTTAGAAACACTCGAACGCCAACTAACGCGTTCAAAACGCCTTAGTTCGTTTGACTCGCCCTTTTGAAGCGTTGAAAACGCGTCAAAAACGTGCACGTGTAAAATGGGCCTTATACATATGATTCTTATTTAGGAAAAAATAGAGTCAATTTTTTTTAAATTTAGTCAAATCATTTTGAATACCATTGCTGCTAGTTGCCTACCGGCAGGCGTTTCTATCTTTTGGAAAGTCCTAGAACTTACCAATTGCTTAGTAATTGATATTTCGGTTAATTTATAATTTATACATTTTTAATTTTTCTCAAACTCTTAAGCTAGACACACAGAGTCGATTTTCAGTCAAGTGCTAGTTAGTTGTTGAACATAAATATATTAACCCTTTATACTCGTATGTCGCCATATAGGCGACACGACACGTTTTACCGATGAGCTCGAATGTCGCCTTATAGTCGCCATCCAGCATATTTACATTAGTATTATTCTAGGTTGATTATATTTATTAGAATGATTTATTAGAATCAACATCTTTGATTATATTTATTTCGTAGACGTGATTTAGGAAGCCATTTTCGAAATTCCATTTCTATGGGATCCAAATGGTCAATTTGCTATAACATTTTTTACTTTCTCTTGCCTATATGATATGTTATTATATATATATATATATATATATAGAGAGAGAGAGAGAGAGAGAGAGAGAGTATTGGATTCATTTGAAAAATTCGATGACGAGATTTTAATGGGTATACACGTTTTGAGGCCCCCTGAATCCAAAAAAGTGGTTTCGCTACATGATCTGTCTGGGTTCAATTTAAAGCATGAAGGAATTGAGCTAGGAGGTTGAAATTTTATATTTAAGTTAGCCACCCCTCTAGGACGTGAAAATAAGCTTTTAATCAAAATCGGCCAAAGAGTTCTTTACTGAGGTACTTTTTCAGTTTTTTTTTTTTTTTAATTTTCTCAAAATTTGCTACAATTATTTTGATTATGTTTTAGATACTCCTTAAAATGTATATATATTCTTATTTTGCCATTGAAATCTTCTGAAGACCACTTTACTCTTGTACTTCATAGGAAAGATAATAAACAAATAGCTTCTTTTTTTTATTTTTTTTTTATAACAACTAGCTTATAAATTAAAATGTACCGTACTTTCTGAAACTAAATATATCTCGACACAAAAAAATCTGGTGTGACAAGAACAGAACGCAACTTTTGATTACCGAAAGTAAAAGAAAGTTGTATGCTGTGTGACCAGTCACACCAGATTTTTTTTTGGTTGGGATGATCTACCCATTTGGTTTTTTTTTTTCGTCAAATGCTTGCTTATATTAATGTCTAAAAATATATTTTGGGTTTGTTTTTGAAATTCAGCCTCTAAGAAAAAAAGATTTTTAATTTGAATTTTACAATTTCTTGAATAACTAGATATGAATGATATTTATTTAGTTTTTTCATTCAAAGCTTGTTTATAAAAGAGTTAGTTATCAGTGAAATTTATTTTTTCTATAAAAGCTCAAAATAAAAATAAATAATTATCAAAAAAAAAAAATCCAAGAATTATTTATTAAATTAAATTCGTATTTTGGGAATTCCTAAATTTATAATTAAATTTTTTTTCGTTCATTTCAATATTTGATAAGACCAAAGCAACAACTCGTCTCATTTGTTAATTGCTAATTAAAAGAAAAAAATACAAAATGTGCGACATGAAAATCTTTTTTCTAATATTTTTAATAATTTTCTTATGCTCCATTACTGGTATAATATTAAATTTTTATAATTTTTGTAAACTTTTCTTTATAATCGTTTTTGTTGCTTATTTTCTATTTAAATAATTCTTATCTCTTGATGAATAAAAAATTTTAATATGAAATGATATCATAATAAAGCAAGAGGGGGAGGGGGATGGGGGGAATATGATTCTTTAATAATAATATAATAATCATTCTTTAAGAGATAAATATCCTCCCATATTTGAGTTATAGCGAGAAACAGAGGGTGGGGGATTAAAAAATATCTCAATATGCATAATATAAGTTATTTTAAAATATTAAAAAATTTTTTCTCATATAAAACATAAAAAAAAGGAGTAAACTCCGAAAGGATTAATGAGATAAGACAATTTATACAAATATTGTAGTTTTGGCTGTGGAGTTTTTTCAAGGAAAGGTTCCATCCATAAGAAGTGACTGGCTGCCAAATTTGAATGAAGATGGCCTCTATCGAGACCGAAATGTCGGCTCAATAAAATATTTAAAGAAAAAAATTTGGCTGCCAGTCTCTGCTTATGAAACCTTTACTTGATAATTTATACTCATGTTTATACTCGGGCGCAGCAGAATTGACGGGCCCCTGGGCTACTTACTAATACGGGCCCCCCCAAAAAAAAAAACTTTTTTTAGTATGTAAAAGGCTATTGTGGCTTTCATGCCAACAATTTTTTACACAGTTTTTGACACAACTTTTGAAATAATTATACATAGCTTACAATATTTATTTAAATAAAGTTATTTAAAAAATTTTCAAAATTTCCTAAACAAAGAGTTACAATAAATTATCGAGATCCGGACTGAGGATTTCCGGGAGAATATGGGGGTATGGAAAATTTTTTGAAAATTAGCCACTGAAATCTACGTTTTTAGCTATCCTGAGTCGTGAAAAAGATCAAACTTGATTTGAGCTTAAAGGGCCGGGCCCCCTGAGCAAAAAAATTTCGAGAAAATGATTTTTTAGTTGAAATTTTAAGATTTGAGCTTAAAGGGCCCGGGCCCGTTGAGGAAAAAAATTTCAAGAAAATGATTTTTTAGTTGAAATTTTAAGATTTGAGCTTAAGGGCCCGGGCCCCCTGAGCAAAAAAATTTGAGAAAATGATTTTTTTAGTTGAAATTTTAAGATTTGAGTTTAAAGGGCCCGGGCCCCCTGAGCAAAAAAATTTTAAGAAAATGATTTTTTATTTTAAGATTTGAGCTTAAAGGGCCCGGCCCTTGAGGAAAAAAATTTCAAGAAAATGATTTTTTAGTTGAAACCCAAATTTTAAGATTTGAGCTTAAAGGGCCCGGGCCCGTTGAGGAAAAAAGTTCAAGAAAATGATTTTTTTTTAATTGAAATTTTAACCATGAAAATTATATTTTATTAGAATTTTAAGATGGGAGCGCAAAGTGCCGGGCCCCCTCGGAGGGCCCGGGCCCCGGGGATATAGCCCCCCTGCCCCCCCCTGTCTGCGGCCCTGTTTATACTGTATATAAATAAAACAAACTAGACAAACTACCTATGTTTATTGGCTACATACATTCCCTGATATTTTTCATAAAAACCGAAATATTTCAACCATTTTTAGTCCTTATTTATATAGTAATTTTCTGACTTATTTGTTGCACCGGGTCACATTCAGAAGGGGGCATGAGGGGGAGGGGGCTTGTGTTCTCTGAAGTTCCTAGGGCCCGTCAACTTCAATCATAACTTCCTATTGAAAAAAAAAATTAAATTATTTAAAAAAAAAATTCCCCTAACACAGCGTTTTCCAAACTGTGAGGCGCGCCTCCCTAGAGAGGCGCGGATTAGTCTAAGGGGAGGCGCGAATATTGGCCACCGAGATCAATTTTCCAAATGATTGCTAGTTTTATAAATAAAATAATGAAATTTAGAAGATTCTGAGACGGAGTTTTTAATTAAAATAATAAATATGAATAAATTAAAAAAATATTTTTATATAAATTTATATTTTTTAGTATTAAAAATTTTTGTTTTTGTATTATTTTATTAAATGGATGGGGGGGGGGGGACGTCATATGATTAAATATTTTTAAGGGAGGCGTTGTAACATAAAGTTTGGAAACAACTGGCCTAAAGTAAGAAAATTATACTATTTGTAAAACCCAAAGGCGGTCCAGGGAATTTTTTCAGGGTTTTAATTTGTTTCTGACTAGACGCGAAGCTCGCCGAAGGCGATAGCATTGTTAATTATTTTATTTATTAAGATTGGATTAGGGGTTGAAAAATTGAAAAAAATGTTTTTTAAATTTATTTTAGCTAAATCGAAGCCAAATAAATAGAAAACATTTAAAAAATAGCGTTGATTATTATTTTGATTAGGGGGGATGAAGGGTTGATTATTTAAGATTAAGAAAGGCCTTGGAATATTCCAAATCACTTGTTGACATTCTTTTCCGGTTCTAAATATAGTTAGATTAGAGAAAAAGGTATTTTTTTACTTTTAATAAAAAGGGAATTGATATGTTCATCTTTTTTATTCCTACACAGAGAGAGAGAGAGACAAGTTTCAGTCGAGTGCGTTGCCAGGCTGCAGGCGCCGAATGAATTGCTTGTTCTCTTTTTTAGTCGTGTTTAAAGTGAATATAAGTGAATAATTAATATAGTGTAACCCACCCTGACCTCACCGTCAACCAGCACACCCTCTTGAGCGTCTTATTAAAGGTAATTATTATGCATTTTATCGTTGAAAAAAAAAATGATAGAAACAAATAATTTGACTGCAAAAAACGATTCTTTTTTTTTTTTATTATTTATTAGGGGTGATCCCTCGGCCATTCCCTTCACATACATATATACAAATACAAAAATCCATATAAATAACATAGTAAAAATAGTAAAGAAAAACGATTCTTTTGAATATGAAATTAAATATTACAACGCTTTTTTTTGTATATCACTAAGGGTAGAGGGAGAATATAAGCTGTTGAATTCTTTCTATATGGCCTATATTTTTGTTAATCAAATTTCCTTAATATACTTTTACACAGGGGTGGATTAAGGGTTGAAAATTAAAATAAAATAATTAAATAATTAATTATTTATAAATGTATTCAAATTATTTTGAGAGTAATTTCGGTGAAGGCTCGCATTTCCTTAAAGGGGGGGGGGGAGGTATGAGGGCATTAACCAGGGGGGTTAATGCCCCATCCCCTATAATGCATAAAGATATTAATGTTTTTCTAATACTTTTACTAAAAAATAAGTGCATTCCGTTTGAGTTAACATTTATTTATATTCAATATTTAGCAAATAGGATAGTAGGATAGAAACATTTTAATGTCATTCTAAAATTTCTTATTACTGGGGCGGAATTAATTTTTGAAGATTTCGAAACTCTCATAAACAGATAATAATAACACTGGGTAACTTAGGAACCCATCGAATCCCTTGCAGAATTTTGTAGGGATTTTTTTCATTAGGTAGAAAAGTAAGATATGATTAGTCCACTTAGAATTTTACTGGGATGAGTTACCGCATATTTTTGTATATAGAATTAATCTCAATTCCGATTTGAATTTTTACTTTCTCTTACCTATATGTATGAGTTTATATACATACATATATATAGAGAGAAAATATTGGATTCATGTCGAAAATTCGATGTCGAGACTTTGATGGATATACACGTTTTGAGGTGGTCCTCTGAATCCAAAAAAGTGGTTTTTGCGACATGGTCTGTCTGTCTGTCTGTCTGTGTTCAATTTAAAGCATGAAGGAATTGAGCTAGGAGGTTGAAATGTATATTAGGCATATCTAACTTTCATTCCTGATATAAATTCCACCAGCCATAAAATACCCTTATACCAGCGTTTTCCAAACTGTGAGGCGCGGACTAGCTAAGAGGAGGGGCGAATATTGGGCACCTAAACCAATTTTCCAAATGATTGCTAGTTTTAATATAAATAAGGATAAATAAAAAAAATATTTTTATATAAATTTATATTTATTAGTATTAAAAATTTTTGTTTTTGTATTATTTTATAATATGGAGGGGGGAGGCGTCATAAGATTAAATATTTTTAAGGGAGGCGTGGTAACATAAAGTTTGGAAACCACTGCCCTAACACAAAATGTTTTAAGCAAAAAAGAATATTTAATTTCATTAAAATTTTCCTTCTGTCTAGAGCCTTTTAAGCTCTTAAAAGTTCATGAAAAAAATTTTTTTTTTTTAAACTTTCCCTTGGGCCATAGAACAGTGGTAGATTACCAGCCTCTTGTGCAAGAGGTCAAGGGTTCGCATCTTGTCTTAAGGTGCGCGTCTCGAAAAACGTTAAATGCCGAATGAGAAGCTGGTTTCTCTAGGCGGCATGAGATGGCGTTAGTTCTGCCTAGGGAAACTAGCGTTTCATTCCATTTCATTTGAAAGATTCCAGCTAATTAATTATAGGGAAAAAATTAGTTATTTTTTAACACAATGATTACTAATTTAATTATCTTTAAGATATAAGCAATTAAAAAAAAAAATCTTTTAATCTAAGAAAAAATTTTTTTTTTTCGAAAATCAAAAAATGGCTTGTTTAAGAATATTTTAAATAGCTTTAAAAAAAATTAAGGTCAATAGATTCAAAATTGTGGCCGCTTTAAACTCAAAATTAGCACCTCGAGACCAAGGGTGGATCCAGAGGTGTTTCTCGGGGGAGGGGGGGGGTAATCTGGTGTGACTCGTCGCATAGCACACTATTTTTTCTTAATTTCGGTAATTTAAAGGCGCATTCTGTACTTGTTTGCCAGAATATAAATATAAATCAAATTTTTAAGTATTAATTTTTAAAATTTTACATTAAAAATAAATTTTTTTTCGAAATAAAAGTATTTTTTTCAAATCTCAGGGGTGGCCTCCGATGTCGAAAAAAACCTTAATAAAAAAAAATTTAACCTTTTTTTTAAGTGATCCAATTCGAATGTGAAATGTATTAATATTTGAATTTTATGAGTCGCATATATCTGATTACTTTTTTTTATAGTCTATTTAAATGACACTACATCTTGTTTTATATTCTTTTTTTTTTAAATGGGAACTAAAATAGAATAGTATCTTTGTTTTTGACTTGTATGTCATGGAGCTATCCACGGATTTCCTGACCGCCTCCTTTAGTAAATCCTAAGTGCCAAGTGAAAGTTGGAGACATCATTCATTACTATTTGATCCTGTATGCTGGACCGGAAGCGAAACACAAAAAAGATGATATATTTGCATAACATCATATATGTCAAACGGACCCACATATCCTATTGACTTTCACGTTTCGAACACTCATGATTCACATGAGAGAAAAGGAAGAAAAAAAAAACGAAATCTATTTAATTTCTCTCTTTAGTAAACGATGCAGGGATCTATGCAATGTTAATTGCTAAATAGGAATTTCATCAAATTTAATTCAATTCCTTTTTTAACTTAACTTTGAACAGAGTCGTAGCAAATTAGTATTTACGAAATTTTATGGGACCCCTCTCAAAATTTAGATCGAATTTTACAATGTTGGACACAGGGAAGCGAAAGTCAATACAAAATTTTTGGTCAGTGGCCATGGCATTGTGGTAGGCCAATCAAATCTAAAAAATAGTTGATTTTTGGATTTTAATTACAGTCATTTTTCAGAAAATCGAAAAAAGTTTCACTTTAATAACTGAAAAAGTACTTCAGTAAAGTACTAGTAAAGGGGTAATTACCCCCCCCCCCCGAGATTTGAGAAAAATATTTTTTTTCGGAAAAAATTTTTATTTTTAATGTAAAATTTTAAAAATTAATACTTAAACATTTGATTTGTATATATATTCTTGTAAACAAGTACAGAGTACACCTTTAAATTACCGAAAGCAAGAAAAAATTGTGTGCTGTGCGACCAGTCACATCAGATTACCCCCCACCAGAAACTCCTCTGGATCCGTCCTTGGTACTAGTGCTTTTTGGCCGATTTTGTTCAAAGGCTTATTTTGACTGCTTGGGAGGGTGCCTAACTTAAATATAAAATTTCAACCTCCTAGCTCAATTCCTTCATGCTTAAAAGTGAACACGACACACAGACAGACAGACCATGTCACGAAAACCACTTTTTTGGATTCAGGGGACCTCAAAACGTGTAGATCCATCAAAATCTCGACATCGAATTTTTGACATGAATCCAATACTTTCTCTATATCTATATATATTACATATAGTTTCGGATTGACCGAGTCGGAGCTCGGTCGTTTTTTTTTAAATTAGAAAAAAATAAAAAGTACGTCAGTAAAGTACTAGTACTCGATGTTTCCCATAAACGAGATCAAACGCAATTTGTTTTGTATATATCAAATAATAAATATTTAAATTTTAAAAGAAATTGTTAAAGGGAGAAAATTGTGAAAACTAAAAACGTACACTAGTAAAATACTAGTAGGCTAGTCAAGGGGCGCAATTTGATTTGTATAGGAGAAATAGGAAACTATTTAAAATTTGAGAGAAATCTTTAAAGCGAATTTCAAGAAAATTGGAAAAATCTAAAAAAGTACATCAGTAAAGTATACTAGTATTCGAGGGGCTCAATTTGATTTATATAGAAGAAATAGAAAAATATTTAAAATTTTAAAGAAATCTTTAAAGGGAATTTGGAGAAAATTGGGAAAAACCAAAAAAGTACACCTGTAAAGTACTAGTACTCAAGGGGCGCAATTTTAATTTGTATAGGAGAAATATGAATCTATTTTAAAATTTGAAAGAAATCTTTAAAGCGAATTTAAAGAAAATTGGAAAAATCTAAAAAAAAGTACATCAGTAAAGTACTTGTACTCGAGGTTTCCCGAAGACGAGACCTAGTGCGATTTGTTTTCTATACCGGAAATAGGAAATATTTAAAATTTGAAAGAAATCTTTAAAGAGAATTTCGAGAAAATTAGAAAAAAAACTAAAAAAGTACATCAGTAAAGTACTAGTACCAGAATTTTCCCAAACACGAGACCTAGGACAATTGCATATTTGGACCGCAAATAGTATATATTTAAAATTTGAATAAAAAAAAAATCGTTAAAGCCGTTTTCGAGAACTATATGCTTACATATAAACAAATAAACAAACGTACATTGCTCGTTTAATAAGATAAGATAAGATAGGTAAGAGAAAGTAAAAATTACATCTTGAATTCTAATATTTAATATACCAGCGGAAACTAAATATATGTCGACACAAAAAATCTGTGCGACCACTCATACCACATGTTTTAAATTAAAATTAATTTTAAACTGGTAACCGTTGGCTCTAGTTGAAACATTATGATTTAATCAGAAAATTAATTCAAGTAAGAAAACACAAGGTTTTTTTTTTGTTTCAATAATTTATAATTTATTTATTAATATAAACACTTGATACGTATTCCGACACAAGGTGTGTAATCCTCAGGAGTGATTTATACCTTGTGACGAAACAAAAAAACCTTGTGTTATTCTTCCTTGAATTAATTTTCTGATTAATTAAATTAAAATGATTTTCTTTTATATTCCCTATTTAAAATCATTTAATAATAATTTATATTCTTTTCTATTGAAATAATTTGGATTTTTGCCAATTATCTATTAATGCAGGCTCCCCCCACCCCCTCCCCCCACTCCTCTCTCTCTCTCTCTCTCTCTCATCATTTCATTCTCTCGGAGGCGCTGACCAATCACCGTCCAAGATGATATTAGATACGAGCTGGGGCCCGAGTCTATACGCATTCCCTATATGAAAAGTACCCTTTATATTTAATAGGAAGGTCAAAGAGAGTTCAGTAGAGTGGGGACAGTGATAAGTGAAGCATCTTCTGTGCTAAAAATTCCAACCCTCATTTGGAACATGGCGCCGCGTGGGGCAGACGCTTCTCAGGAGGGCTCCCGAAAAAATTCGCGTTTCTCCTAAACTTGAACGACATTTAAGGTAAATTTCATCTCTCCACGTTCATTAATACTTGGTTTATTATTTTAAATATTAGAAATATAAATGCCTCCATAAAAATTATTATTCATTATATATAAATGTGTGATTTTATTAAAATGTATTCAAATGAGTCAGTGAGGGATTATAACAAAATATTTTAATTTGGAGATGGTCCGAAGCTCGTTTCTAGGCGATCAGTGCATTTATTTTATTAGTTTGATAAAATATTTAAAGACAAATAATAATAGTACAGTGATTGATTTCGCTCTCTCTGCCTTACTCTCTTGCAAACCCCAGTATGCAAGTCAGGACAGGTTTGTTGGTTGGGTTAATAGGTAGGCCTACGTTGCGCATAGCTTAGCATATGCATTACAAACATGAGTATAGGCTAATTCACCAAGGCATAGGAATTCTCTTGCAGTTTATATCTTTATCTTTTGTCATGCAATTGACTGACTAGTTTCTCGCATTTTTTTATTTAAACTTAACTAGCTAGCTACGTCGCCCGACTTGGGTGGGCACCTAGTCAGGAAATTTCGACCTTCTGGACCCCATTAGTTAGATATTTGCTTCCATTTCTTAATAGAGAGAGACTGATCAATTGATTTATATGCAGTGGTGGATGACATCCAATCCAGGGGATTACAACTTAACCATAGATAAAATTTTTTATAAGATCTAAATAAAATTCAAAATATAGTCTCACGATGGGACAAATTAGTGGAAAAATGACTAGCTGCGCTGTCCGCTTACGGTGGGCTTCTTTTATCGATATTTAGTTTTTTTTTCAAATGGGAGCCTAACATTCAATACCTAGCACGGGTCCTCTTGTGGTGGTCTTTTTCTTAATCATTGCCTCAACATTCACTTCACTTTTTACTTTCTTGTTTACAACATATAATCGTTAAAAAATTCCATCTCGAAATTTTGTTAATTCTCGACCTCCCTTAGCCTAATTTTTGGAATTACTTATGAGAAATTAAAAACACTAGTTTATAAGTTTCAATGATTTATTTTTTTTATTTTTTTTTTAACACTCACACTTTTTTTCTCATTCACACCCCCACTCACACGCACATTCACACTGTCTTTTCGGCAACTCAGGCCATTTGGTATCCAAATGGCTTAAATAAAATCATCAGACTGCCTGGGGTCCGAACCCGCGACTTTTGATATACGAGGTTAGGGAGCGTAAAAGTATTACGTAACGCAATTTTGGGGGGGAGGGGGTGACGTTACCATGCGTTACAAGGGGGAGGAGGGGGGGTTGAACAACGCGTTACGTAACTGGTATTTTAGCGACTTTCCGATACTTTGCCCAAAATAATTGTGTCTTATAGATAAAAATGGCCACTTGAGCGTGACGTAACGTCTAGACGGGGGGAGAGGGGGTCCAGAAAAATCTTATGGCGCGTTACATGGGGGGAGGGGGGTCAAAAATCTTCAAAAATTGCGTTACGTAATACTTGTACGCTCCCTTAGCACGCTAACCCCTACACCAAGCCCCGAGGGCCAATGATTTATTTATTAAAAATTAACATTTTCAACATTTTCCCTTCACATTCCTTTGTGAAATCAATTCCGAAGTTAAAAATTTTAATTTTTAATAAATCATTAAAACTTATTACCTAATGTTTTTAATTTCCTTTAAATAGATTATGTGCCCTCGGGGCATGGCGTAGAGGTTAGCGTGCTAACCTCATATACCAAACGTCGCGGGTTCGGACCCCAGGCAGTCCGATGATTTTATTTAAGCCAATTGGATACCAAATGGCTTAAATAAGAATGCCTAGACCCCTATATGTATATTTATCAATAACGGTTATCGTCTAAAGTCTTAAATGGCCTGAGTTGCCGAAAAGACTGTGTGAATTTGTTGCGCTGATGTCTGTATATCCCTATATATGTATATGTGTTTGGGATATTTCGGGGGGGGGCCCGGGCCCCCTCGGCCCCCCTTAAATACGCCCCTGCCATTTCTCCTATCTTTCCTATTTAAGCATAAGAGTAAAGTGGTCTTCAGAACATTTCAATGGCAAAATGAGAATATACATTTTAAAGAGCATCTAAATAATAATTGATTTTTGAATTTTAATCAAAATCGTTGATGCAAACTTTGAGAAAATTGAAAAAAAAAAAAAAAACAGAAAAAGTGCATCAGTAAAGTACTAGTACTCTTTTGTCGATTTTGTTCAAAAGCTTCGTGTCACGTCTCATGGAAGAGCCTAGCTTAAATATAAAATTTCAAATATGAAATAGGTAGGTTAATTAAATTTAAAAAATTGATTAAGACGTCAGATATTTAATATAATATATAAATAAAAAATCATAATTTTCTCTCCATCACCTTTAAGCAAATATTACATTTTACAATATATGTCGACTAATTTTCAAAATTTCAATTATATATAACGCTGGCCTGAGGATGCTTTGTAAGCGAAATCGATCGCCAAGAGATTAAACTTTATATTATATTAAATATCTGACGTCTTAATTAATTTTTAAATTTAATTAACCTACCTATTTCATCATGTACACGTCAGAAATAGAAGAATATATTCAACATAAAATTTCAACTTCCTAGCTCTTTTTGTTCTAGAGATATTTTGTTCACAGACACACAGACAGACCATGTCGCGAAAACAACTTTTTTTTAGATTCAGGGGACCTCAAAACATGTGTATCCATCAAAATCTCGACATCGAATCCAATACTTTCTCTCTATATATATTAACATATATAGAGGTAAGAGAAAGTTAAAAAATAATCTCTTATTGTTGAAGTTGCGATTCGTACTGGATGATAATGAAAAAGTTTTCTTAAGAAATTTTTATAGCTATTACCAGTATCCCATTCAGCCATTCACCCCCCCCCTGGGTGCGGGGTCGGATCAAGTTAGAATTCCCTGTTTTTAGCTTCACAAAAAATTAAATTACAATTTCTATTTTTTTATTTAGAGAAATTTAACTTATTTTAAAATTAAAATACTCTTACCGGAAAACGGCCTGACTTGTTACTTTATTAAAAATTACAAAATTACGCCCATTCATGCACTCTATAGCAATTATTTGTCATCTTTTTTAAATAGTTGTATAATAGGAAGCAACACTTGGAGAAAGGCAAAAAAGTTATGTTATACCTGCACTATTACACTTATCGAGAACAGAGTCAAACAATTTATAATATAGTCGAGAAATCTCTAGTTAAATATACATATTTGACAAAGAAAATATACCTCAAATTAATTAATTTTGATTTTTGGCTTGGCTTGTATTCTTCTTTTAAAATATATTGTCAACTTTTTTAAGATTTTTGTCTAGGTTTTGCTCTTTACTCTTAATTTTTCTTATCTTTGCTGAACTTTTTTCACGTCCAGGTCATATTTTCCTCTAACTTTAACTTTCTTTTATCTATATGTACTTTTTACTTTCTCTTGCCTCTATATATGTTAATATATATAGAGAGAAAGTATTGGATTCATGTCAAAAATTTGATATCGAGGTTTTGACGGATATACACGTTTTGAGGTCCCCTGAATTCAAAAAAGTGGTTTTTGCGACATGGTCTGTTTGTCTGTCTGTGAACAAAATATCTCTAGAACGAAAAGATCTAGGAAGTTGAAATTTTATATTTAAGCTAGGCACTTTCATGGGACGTGACACGAAGCTTTTGAACAAAATCGACCAAAGAGTACTAGTACACCCTTATTTTTTCGGGTATATGAATTAATAAATATTTAAATATAAATTTCCGTTTCGCGGTTCACATACGCGATATATACAAAATCTTAAATATTATATATAATTTCTTATTTATTTACTGATGCACGTTTTCACTTTTTTTTCGATTTTCTCAAAATTTGCACCAACAATTTTGATTAAAATTCAAAAATTAATTATTTTTTAGAGATGCTCTTTAAAATGTATATTTTAACACTCGCCCCGTGGCTTTAAAGACTATCAATATTGACATTCATCAACATTCTCGGCTACAGGAGGGGGGTCTCTTGATTTTGAAATAATATTTATTTAAATAATGAAAGGCTGACCCAATAATGTTTGAGCATACATCTAATGAATGGCAGGAGCTAACAGCATTCAATTATATAAACTGATTTTCATCTGCAAAGTCGTATTTTTACTTTCTCTATATATATAGTGAGAAAGTATTGGATTCGTGTCAAAAATTTGATGTCGAGATTTTGACGTTTTGAAGTCCCCTGAATCCAAAAAAGTGGTTTTCGCGACTTTACTCTTGTACTTTTTTTTTAACACTCACACTTTTTTCCCATTCAAATAAAATCATCGGATTGCCTGGGATCCGAACCCCCGACCTACTCTTGTACTTCATAGAAAAGATAGGAGAAATGGTTGCCATGGTAACAAAATATAAATAAACAATAGTTTATAAATTTTTCAAATTCAAATGTACCGTACTGTCGGAAACTAAATATATGTCGACACACAAAAAATATGCTGTGACAAGCACAGAACACAACTTTCGATTACCAAGGTAAGAGAAAGTTGTGTGCTGTGCGACCAGTCACACCAGATTTTTTACTAAAAAAAATTTGCTCATTCTATTATTAGAAAACTTTATCTATTTGTTGCATTCCTTACCTGTTTTATAATAAATTAAAAAATTAAGCTGGAATTTTAATTAGGTCAAGGGTGATTTCTCTATAAAAATCTTTCCTTTTTCTTTTAATAATATTCCCTTTACCGAGCTGTTAATAGTAATAGAGATATAACTATCTGAGAGGAAGACTTGCTTAGAAATAGAAGTATTCTTGACACATACTTTATAAAATTAAATTAAACCTTGACAAAGGAAAGTTGACTACGAAGATATTTTAAAGAAAAAATTTCATTTTTTTGTTTTAATTAAACATTTAAAAAAATCTATTTTTCTGCCTTTATTTTAATGAAAATTAAAAATTAATTACTTTTGTTTGATTGGGGTGTGATAAAACTTCGTTCTCACCAGGTGACATGTAAACACACTCACTTAGTTTTCACCTCCTCTGAAAAGGGAGGGGATATCCCTAACTGTATCTCATATGACGTCAACAGGTGTGGGTTTTTTGTGGAAGGCGTATATGAGAGAGAGAAGGAACAATAGGGCGCGGTAATCCAGGCGCATTCCAGCAGGTATCCAATCATGTATATGGCTGGACTAATTCATTGACCTCAATTATATTTCGATAAGAAGAATATTTAATTAATAACCGGAAAATGTCAAAGAGTGTCCTCTTCTTGACAGGTCTGGCGGTAAAAAGGGTTGTTGTCTCTAGTCGAATCAAATTAGACAAAAAATTTTAAGTTAATTTTCATTTAATTTTTTTATTTCAATCACCGACGCAAATTGCGTCCTTTCTCAGGAGGATTGATAGTCAGTACAATACAGGTGGATGTATTTTTTTTTTTTTAATAATATGCATCGATTCCGATTTGTACTAATTGGCTATTTAAAATTTTTGACTATTCGATTACTTTCTTAACAGGTCTGGCGGTAAAAAGGGTTGTTGTCTCTTTCGGTTATATTTTGTGCATTTGGTCAAGGCATATCTCTTCATTAATTAACCAAAATGATTCATGTTGAATTAATTACATAGAAATCTGGTGTGATTGGTCACACGGCTCACAACTTTCTCTTACCTTCGGTAATCGAAAGTCGTGTTCTGTGCTTGTCACGTAGGATTTTTTGTGTCGACACATATTTAGTTTCCAACAGTACGGTACATGTGAATTCAAGATTATAAATTTATAAACATGGGAAAATATTTATATTTTGATACCGTGGCAACCATTTCTCCTATCTTTCCTATGAAGTACAAGAGTAAAGTGGCCTTCAAAAGATTTCAATAACAAAATGAGAATATACATTTTAAAGAGCATCGAAAAAATAATTAATTTTTGAATTTTAATCAAAATCGTTGGAGCGACTTTTGAGAAAATCGAAAAAAACTGAAAAAGTACATCAGTAAAGAACTAATACTCTTTGGTCGATTTTGATTAAAAGCTTATTTTCACGCCCTAAGGGGGGTGCCTAAATTAAATATAAAATTTCAACCTCTTAGCTCAATTCCTTCATGCTTTAAATTAAACACACAAAGACACACACAGACAGAGAGACAGACCATGTTGCGAAAAGCAATTTTTTGGATTAAGGGGACCTCAAAACGTGTATTTCCGTCAAAATCTCGACATCGAAATTTTGACATGAATACAATACTTTCTCTATATATTAACATTTATAGAGGTAAGAGAAAGTAAAAAGTATATATAGGTGATAGTTAACAAAATCTTCACTAATCGAAATCTCGACATCAAAACTTTGACATGAATCCAATACTTTCTCTGTAGGGTATATATACAGGTGTGAGTGGTTTTTTATATACAGTATATAAAAAAAAAAAGAAGTCTTGTTATCTGCTTGCAAGGTTTCGCTTTTCTCTCTTCATTTTCTCTTCAGTTTATTCTGACTTTATTCTCTTATTAATTTCACTGGAGAATTTAATATTTATTTACTTATTAATATAATACATTTTATATGTAGACTACTTTAACAATTAAATACATTTTTTTTTTTGCGTTCCTTTTATATTATTTATTTATCTTTTGATAGAGATATTTTATATAAATTTTCTCTTTTGCAGATTTGGGGCTCTCCAAAACAATTGGGATTTAGAAGTGTCAAAAGTGTAAGAAGACTGGAATGGCCTTCAACCCCACGAAGGTAAATACTTGTACTTTTAATAACTTTTATATAAATACAGGGCGCCCAGAGGAGCAAGGGGAACGTGTATTTTTCTTGACTTTCCTCTATAAAATATATTTTTCCTAAAGAGATCTTCAGCCAAAACATTATTTTACAGAATAAAATTTTTTAATTTAAAAATTTCTAACTTATTCTTTCAAATACTAATTTTTTAAATTGATATTAATAATATTTTTAAATGTGGGGGAGGTAACTGGATTCTCTTAGTTCTGCTGGCGCCCTTGGAGTTCTCTTTTATTACCTAAATATCTATTATATTAAAAATCAAATTAGAAAAATTAATCTTAAACTATTTAGAAAATTTAAATAATCTGAATTTGTTTTTAATAGGAAGATGAGCAGCGGACATCGGCATTTGACGACGGACTTGAGGAAGACCAGCGTCAACGGAGTCATCAAGGCAGCCACTACCGCTGATTGCAGAGTGTAGCAGCTACGTTAAAAGTCTGTATGAACATTTACGTGAGCGTAGAGTGAGATAGATATAGGATTTTCAAAATTTTGAATTTTCTTAATTCGGCCTAAATATATTGAGGATATTTTGACATAGGTGCATGGATAGGATGTTACTAATACATATTATTCTCCAATTTCAGAGCCCCTTTTTTAGTTATCTTAGATAAAGATTTAAATTTGAAATTTTTTAATTAAAATATTAATTCTTTTTTTTTTTCTAAAATTCATTTCATTTAAAATTTAAAATTACTTTTCAATAATTTCTCTAATTTAAATTCTTGTAATTTTAATCTATAGATAGAGTAGATTTTTATATTTCAGAACCCAAATGAAGATCAGGTCATGAAGGTAAGGGATGGTTGAATGATCAATGTGCAAAAGGAAAACTATTGTAAGTTGTCTATTAGTAATAAGATAAATTGGTGAATTATGCACAATACTGATCATCCCTTATCCATCGTTGGAGCAACATCAACATATGAGACAATTTAAGTGTGCATGCCTTATTATTTTAGCTATTCTAATATATTAGGATTTTGTTTTGCGTGTATGGGTTTATTAACAACTAAGGGAGTCTCTCATTCTGTTTTCTAACTGAATGATAATGTTTAAGTATACACGTAATTCTTATTAGATTATTTAGAAATATATAGGTTCTATATATAGGGTGCTAAACATAATTAGAAAATCTCTACGCTCATGAAGAGATACATTTTTTGGGGTTAGGTTTTCTGTGTCTGAGTTTTCTGACGTTCTCTTGGATGTTGGTGAATTGTGAATTGTTTCTCGTACTGGCATAGGGTGTTGTTGTTCTCTTCCCATTTAGTTAGGCAGGGCTCCCAGAGAGGATTCCAATTCACCTTTGACCAATATCCAGGGGGACTAGGAGAATTCCTCTATTGTATGTTTTCCTCTTTCGCGTATTTGTGGGAAAGAGTGTTTTTCTCTTTCTCCGAGGTCCTGTCGGTCAGTGCTGAGTTCTGGGCCTTGATTGTTTCAGAACAGAGTGAGTTAATGTTCAAGATGTTAGGAGTTCGTATAGGATGTTGTTAGCTTTTAGGGTTCTTTTTTTTCAGCATGCATCTTGAGCAACGTCATTCTGTTTCTGAGATGAGCAATCAAGGGGGATCTTCAGTATTGTATTGACTTGGCTTCCTTCCTAACTCGTGAATGAATATCAGATCAATTAACTCTGCTTCTTTTTAGCTCTTTAGTTAATGATTTTAGGCAGGTGGGCAGAGATTAATTGATCTGTGTATTGAGTATGTAGCTGTGAGTGTGTCTCTATCTTTTCCTTTTATTCTTCTTTCCTTGCGTCTGAGGGCGCGTTTTCTCCGTTTCGTTTGCGATTTATGTTGATTGAAGGCTTACCTGCCTTCCGTGGAGTGCCGCGTTTCGCGAATCTCAAGAAAGAAGAGGAACTTCATTTTAGATTTAGATGGCCGCCTCGGTCATAGATAGTGTGGGTTTAGGTTAGTTTTTAGGGAAGCCCTCGTTGAGCCGAAAGAAGCAGTCTACAGGGTAAGTTAAAGCACTTTTCAATATTTTTCATAAAATATTACTTATTATCAATGATATAAACTAATCCTTAAATTCTTCTTTTGTTTTAGATGGTTAGGGTGGGAGTGGGGGCTGAGATCGGCGAGATTCTTCAGGGCATAACCAACTGGATCCTCTCGTAAGTAATA
Organism: Euborellia annulipes; assembly: GCA_023213315.1. Lineage (NCBI taxonomy): Eukaryota > Metazoa > Arthropoda > Insecta > Dermaptera > Anisolabididae > Euborellia > Euborellia annulipes. The sequence goes on from JAKCPI010031060.1 coordinate 127,973, forward strand.
ACAAGTTAAATCTTTCCAACAAAAAATCTATATATATTAATTTATAATTCTTTAATGTCCGTCCGTCTGTTATACTCTGAACAAAATTGTATATGTTCAAAGAGGACCTTTTAAAAACTACAGATAAATTATTTTTTTTTTCCAAAATTCATTGTTGAAGTTTCCAAAAATCTAGGCCGGCTATTAGTCTAATTACTTGTAAATTATTTATCACATTGCATGTGGGATTATTTATTAAATCGAAGGTTTTCCCAATTTTTTTTCTCTTCTTGTTTTGTAGATTCGTGATTGGCGACATTTGTCTGCTTGACTCAAGACCCAGACTTCGTTTAGTCAGCCAGCTCTTTCTATGCATCACAGGCTTTTCCGACAGCACTGCGTCACCAAGTCTTCCTAAGCACTACAAGCCTGCGTCGCTATGTTCCACAATTTTTACTTTTGGTCAGTACACTTATAATTTATGATTAGATATACCTACTTTTTGAGTTTAGCCTTAAATATGCTGAAATGAATTTTTTCTTCATTTCACGGAATTTTTTATTTTTATTCTATTTTTCGAGTGTGATTTTACTGAAATGGTATTTTGCTGCATTTCAAAAGATCGCGAATGATTTTTTCCATTTTTTTTTCTGTGAAATTTATTGCAAAAATTTACGAAGTAAAAAAAATTCTTCCAAGACCGAAGAACAATGTATCAAACGTTAAGTATTCTTCTTTTTTAATTAAAATAAATCAATCAAAACTAATTAATATTTTATCTTTTAGGCTCTGCTTGCCCGTTTTAAGGGCTCTATTTTCATAAAACAACTCTTATAATATTTACAACTAATTGTTGTTTGATTTCAAGTCAACTTATTTAATCATTTGATTACAAAAAAAAGTAATAAATAAAATTAAACTTTCGTTTTCGGCAAGTTCAAGATTGACTACATTGAGAAAATATTCTAACCTTATTTCCTGCTTTCAATTTTTAAACGGAAATACATGTTTTGTGATGTTGTTTTAGATTATTTACTAAACATTTCCGTAATAAATTCTATTCTGATTATCAGTTAAACTATCTTAAGAGCTTGAATTTTGTAAGAAAGTAAGAGAGTGGGAATATGGTTGACAAAAAAATTGTCCGACAAAATTTCGAATCGGAATATTATGATTAAACGGGAACAAATTTGATAAATAATAAACACAATCAATTCTGTACCATTGGAATATTATTAGGGATTGTAGCCCAAAATAATAATAAAAAATATCCATTATATCATCACCTCTATTAAATATTAGACATTTCGAAGACAAATCTTATGTCTAGTTGTTTTTTTTTCATAATTTGAATTTTTTTTTTAATTGCCTATATATTTTTTTGCTAACCTTTTGATTTTTATGCGCTAAAACTAAAGAAATAAGAAATTTGTAGATATATATCCACCAAGTGTATTGACACAAATGCGCGGTTGAAAAAAGAAATGTAATTAAAAATTTTTTTCTACAAAAAAATTAATAAAAATTTTGTTTACTTTTAATAAATAAAGTCTTTATAGAATGCAATTATTTAATAATTAAATTTAATCACTGGTATTTAAAAAAAATTGTTTTTAACTATTTTGGAGCCCGGAAGTATCGAATTAAGGATAGGATACCTCGACGCGTGAATAATAATAGAAAATATGCGTTTCTAAATGATAAGCAAAAATTAGGACAATAGGTCTGTGTCTAGTTCTGGTCTATGTCTCGTTGTCAAGGTTAATGCAAAAGTGCAATTCTCACTCCCTCTTGTGATGGACAAATACGAATTTTAAGAGAAAAAAAAACAGAATTTATCCTAAGCTATTGACCAAAAGTGACGCTTCAGTCCTAGATTACGAGCATCTTCAGGTGTTTAAGTACAGTCAAGAGAAACAAAAAATTTTCAGTAAACTTTACTGTTTTTTAAATAAAGTTGTCTCAGAAGAAATTGTTTACTTCTACATATTGAACTTACGAACCTGAAGAAAGACCCATCCTAGGATTGAACGTTATTTTGGCCTTTGATATCCCATTAAAGAATATAAAATATTTTTACTTTCTCTTACCTAGATATGTAATATATTAAGAGAGAGAAATTATTGGATTCACGTAAAAAATCGGATATTTAGATTTTGATGGAAATACACATTTTGGGGTCCCCTGAGTACAAAATTAGTCTGTCTGTCTGTAAGGAAAATATCTCAAGAACGAAAAGATCTAGGAGATTAAAATTGTATATATAAGTTAGGAACATCCCTGGGACATAACATGAAGCTTTTGAACAAAATCGATCATAAATTAATAGTTCTTTAGTGATGTACTTTTTCAGCTTTTTTGAATTTTCTCAAAATTTGCTACAATGATTTTGATTAAAATTCATATATCAATTATTTTTTTAGATGCTCTTTAAAATGCATATTCTCATTTTGCTCTTGAAACCTTTTGAAGAACACTTTACTTTTGTACTTCATAGGAAAATGGTTGTCATGTTAACAAAATATAAATTGTAAATTTTACATCTTGAATTATCAACGGAAACTAAATACATGTCGACACCAAAAATTTGGTGTGACAAGCAAAGAACACAACTTTCAATTACCAAATGTAAGAGAAAGTTGAGTGCTATACGCCCGCTTACACCAGTTTTTTTTTTATTATTTCTAAGAGTATAAAATTTTAACACCATCTTGCTACCCATATATTTATTTTTCTTTATTTTAAATTTTTCGTTTTTAAACCATTTGGATACCAAATGGCTTAAAATAAAAATGCCTGGACCACAAATATATATTATAAATAATAATAATGTCTTTTTCGGCATCTAAGACCATTTAGATCCCGTCTCTATTTATTTTAATTGCATTAGTAGCCAATCTAATTCAAATAAATTTTTGTCTAATGAGACGCTTAAGGTATAATAGTATAAAATTTTTTTTTTTTTTTTTTTTGAAAGTGAATATGAGGGCCTAAACTTTTTGTTTTTAAGAGAAATTAACTTTCATTTATGTATTTTATTTTATTTATTTATTAACTTATCTAATTAGAAATGGAAATAGAAAATAAATATTTTCACCCCGATAACCTCTTTCTTTCCCCCGTGTACTAAAAGTATTATACTCTAGTATTTAAGTATTTATGCGTGGGCGTGGAGTTGGTTGACATTGCACTTGGATGGATGGCCTTCGTTGGCTTTAATGTCCCCACTTGTTGTGTAACGGCGAAATGGCCTAGATAGTCACCAACATAGAGCAACAACCATAAGTCCTCGACGACCTTTGTGCCGCCACAGAGAACGAAATTAGGTCCTCTCTATTTACTCTTTTAAACGAATATTCCGAAATGTTGATCATTTTGTCTTTATCAAAATTGACTCTATTTATTTTATTTTCATGATTCAAAAGCTATCAAAATATATTTTAGATAGCGGGGATTAAATTATTTAACTCGTTGTCAAGTAAACCGTGCATTGAATTTATTTATTTATTTTTTTCGTCTTTTGTTTATACGGAGTTAATAATCTATCTCAAGTGTTGACAAGAAGCAATTAATTATCTAAAAAAAAATCCAGGTCATAAATGAAGCGATATTTCGGTGCACCAATCAGTTAAATCTCATTATTACAAATTGTCTTAGGGGTCTTCCACATATTACGTAACGCGTTAGGGGGGGAGGGGTCTGGACAAAACGTTACTAATTGTGACATGGGAGACCCGGGGGTTTCTCTAACAAGTGTGACATAACAATTCAAAGTTGATGTTATAAAATTGAATGTGATTATTTTAGTCCCGAGGGAAAATTTACTAAGAAAAAAAAAAGAATTTTGTATAAGAAATTTTATTCGGGGGGGGGGGGGGTAGTTCTATGTTGTGACATAAAATTTGTAGGGGGTTTGTATGTGACTAACTGTGACATGAGAGGGATGACTAGAAAATCGGCAAAAAAGGCATTACGTAATATGTGGGCGACCCCAGTGGCGTAGCGAGCTTAAATCGCGCCCGGGGCACAATACCTTTTTAGCGCCCCCCCCCCATTCGAAAACCATATAATATTATACAGGGGCGTATATAGAAATTTTTTTTCGGGGGGCCCGAACTCTAAAATTTTCCTGCCTGCGGAAAATTTTTTGCTCTGCCGTTAAAATCATTTTACCTTTTTTTTATGTAGGCTAAATTTTGTGTAATTTTTTCCCCTTCCTGCGGAAAAATTTTATTTTTTTTTTTTGTGGAACCAAATTTTTTTCTCGGACATTAAAATTATTTTTTGTTTTACGGACCATTTGGCGCCACTTTGTGAGTAGCGCCCGGGGCATGATGACCTTCCGCCTCCCTCCCCCTACCCTCGCTACGCCACTTCTTCACACTTAGAGAAACCCCCGGGTCCCCATGTAACAATTAGTAACGTTTTGTTCAGACCCCTACCTCTCCCCTAACGCGTTACTAAATTTGTGGACGACCCCTAATTTAAGTGTTTCTTTTAATTTATAAATTCTTGAATATATATTGAAAATGAAGTTACAGTTTGATGCTATTCATTAATACTCGTATTAATACAAACAATGAATGAAACACTGTCTCATAAATAAATAGCTTTCAAGGATTTTGTAGCACCAAAAATTTGAGATCAGCTGATTTTTATTAATATTAATATTCCATTTAGGAAACCTTGCCTCTAAATCTTCGTAGAACGATTTTTGTACTTTTATTGAAAAGAAAGAACTTGACCTAAATTCTCAAATATTTCATAAATGATTCCTCCCAACAAATTCTTATCGCGGATATACCAAAGCTATTATAATTTTTTTTTTCTTTTATTTTCCTTATTCTAAAGGTGAAAGCTAAAATTCATTTATTCTAAAAAGTTTATTAAATACCGTTTGTGTGTTTAGAGAATTTAGGTTAAGGAAATGCAAAAATATTGACGTCAGAGTGTAGGTAGTCTCTGGCGTTATAAATTCCAATAATATGCCGCGAAATAGTAGGCTGTTGTATTTTGCAATGAGAGGAATCAGGCAGTCTGGAGAAGATCTTATACGATATAGAAGCGGGAATGTCTTTTTTTATTTATTTACCGAGAGTTTTAATTTTAAAGAAGAACCTTACCTCAAGGGTTCGAAATAGTCTAAAGTCGTACCCCTTGCAAATTGTTTTAGAAATAATTTATTAAATTAAAATACATTTTTAGGAAAATTAATTATTTTTATGAATGACTGTCACCAATAAACTCTAATATTGCTGAGTGCCCTCGGACTTGGTGTAGTTGCCAGCGAGCTGACTTTCTATACCAAGGGTCGTAGGTTCGGATCCCAGGCAGTCCGATGATTTTATTTAAGCCATTTGGATACCAAATAGCTTAAATTAAATTGCTTGTACCCCAAATAAATATATTCATAAATAACGGTTATCGTGAAAAGTCTTATATGGCCTAAGTTGCCAAAAAGATTGCGTGTAGGGGTGTGTGAGTGTGGAAAAAGTGTGTGCTTAAAAAAAAAAAAAAAATATTGCTTATTGTTGCAGCTAATTTCACTTTTATCGAATATTCTATCTGCCAGGCCTATAAAAAAAGACGTTCCGCCTTTTATATATCTATAGGATCTGATCATCTCTTGTCTGCCTGATCCATCTTTTAGTGTTAAATGCAACAACCTATTTAAAAAAATTACTTCTTTTTATATTGTTATGTTTTAAGTTTAGAAACAAACAGATTAATCTTTATGCAACAATCATACTAGTAACTATAATGTTACGATCAAGGGCGGTTCCAGAGGTGTTTCTCGGGGGGGGGGTGGGGTGGGGTGTGTCGCCTCGCCCCACACTCTATTCTTTTTTTTTTTTTTATCTTTAATTTTACACTTCTTTCTCCGTATATATAAACAAAAAAATATTAATTAATAATTTAAAAAAAAATTATTAAAATTAAATATAAATTAAAAAAAAAAAGTAATTATAAGGAATTTTTTTGGTAATTGAGTGTTGGCCCCCCCTTTTCCCCCCCCCTCCTTGGTTACGATGCGCAATCCAATTTAACATAGACAATTACACATGAAAAAGAAAACATCCTATATATTTATCTTACCTGCATCCTTCATCATCCATTTAAAGCAATTTTTTATTTAAACAATATCTTATTTATATAAATTGGTTTAAAGGCTGGAAAATTTTTTGGAATATAACGATACTCTAACATGTTAAGGGCTGATTTAATTTATTATTTTTTAGAACAAAACCAGTGGCGCCATTTCAACTTTTTCTTGAAGGGGGAGGCGCACACATTTTTTTTTTAATAGGTACTTACAAATTTGGCTAAAAGATATTTTATTTATTTGTTTGATTTTGTATTTTGTACAATTTGTATAATCGTAGATATTTTATAAAAATCAGAGCTCTTGGGAGGAGGGGGGGGCAAATGCCTAAATGACGCCACTGAACAAAACTATTTTCAGAATTCGCTACACAATCACTTTCGGAGCAGCAGTCATGCTCACTCTTGCTAGAACTATAATAAAATAAAAAATATGACTCTTATTTTAATTTATTTTAATATTTCACGCAATGATAATTGATTTTTTTATTTTAAATCAACGTTTTAATAATAATGTTTATTAATTATTAGAAACTTTTTTAAAACAAGATTCATTAATATTATTATATAACTATCTTCAAGTGGTGTTGCTGAAGTTGGTTGATTAAAGGGAAAAAACGCTATATTTTCAGCAATTGTTTTTAATTCGTTAGCAAGGCAATATTTCCAGATATTTCGGAGACCTATCGGCACTCCTTCCTCAGTGGATTCCACCTCAAATTCACCACATTACGGCCCTTATAATTAAACGCTTGGAAGCGACTTGTTGTTTGACCAGCAATTATTAATCATTTTTCATTATTATATAACACTTGAACGCTTTTCTTTTAAAAGGATAATTTTAATATAAACACTGTGTCTGAATATTTCAACTAGTTCTAAATCTTTAAGAAATTATTTCGGATCGTTCGGAAGCTAAATTATTAATTCATCGTAAGATTTATTTACATCTCTTCAAGTCAAGGGCGAAAAACAAACAAACAATTTTTGGTCATTTGGGTTGCCTATCTACCAGTAACTAAATATATTAAGTACTTTGGTATTGCCCTACTAACTAGTTCTTTTTACTAATCAGCATTTAGAGTCTTTTTTAGCACTGAGTTAATACAATACATAATTTTTTTTTTTAAACACTCACATACACACAGTCTTTTTGACAATTCAGGCTATAGGTCTTTTTACGAAAACCGTTATTTATGAATATATCTATTGAGGGTCCAGACATATTTATTTAATTCATTTGGTATCCAAACGGGCTCTCGATACGTCGACAGTATAAATTTGTTTTTATTTTTCCTTGGCTGACTCCTATCCACACATCTATATTATAAACAGTCTTTATTGGAACGTTTCGGTATATTCACTTAACAAAATTACATTCATTTATAATCATTTGAACTGTAGAATATGCAGTCGAAACTTTGTACACTATTTATAATTTTAATAAATAATTAATAACAAATGTGGTCTATAATCAAAAACTCCCATAATAACAATACAAACCACAAAAGCTTTAATAAACAAATCTACAAAGATATAAAAAAGTGGAGTTAAAATAATGCGCATGAAATTTATTCGCTTATGATTATTTATTCTTTTTATCATTAAATTTCATCATTAACATTCCAATGACTTAACAAACTACATATTATTTTATAAAGATTTATTTTACATATAAAGAATTATAACAAATCTGGTGTGACTGATCGCACACCACACAATTTCCCTTATCTTCAGTAATTGTAAGTTGTGTGCTGTGCTTGCTACAGCAGAACTTTTGTGCCGATATATATTTAGTTTCGAAAAATGGATTAGAATTCAATTTATAAACCTAGAAAAATATTTGTATTTTGTTACAATGGCAACTATTTCTCCTATCTTTCCTGTGAAGTAGGCGTATAAGAGTAAATTGTGCTTCAAACAATTTTGAGGGCGAAATGAGAATATAGATTTTAAATTTAAAATTTACAGATGCTGGGCCGGTAGAATTCAATCTTCAATACAAGATGTTCTTGCCGAGAAAAGAACATCTTGTATTGAAGATAGATTTTAAAGGCAATCTAAAATATAAATTTAAAACAGATACACAGTCAAACCATTTTCCGCGACCCAATTTTTTGGACAAAACATGTAGTTCCTTCAAAATTTCGACATGAATCCAATACTTTTTCTCTCTATATATATATATATATATAGGTAAGAGAAAGTAATAATTTATTTCGAATTTTTATCGTTAGAGCAAATTTTGAGAAAATAGAAAAAAAAAAAACTAAAAAAATTACTTCAGGAAAGTATTAGTACTCTGGCCTATTTTATTTATTCGCTTAATTTCTCTTGTCAGGATGCAACCTAACTTAAATATAAAATTTCAATCTGGTAGCGCATTTAATTTTTTCTTCAAATTGATAATAGACACTCATAGATAGACCATTTTGTGGGACCCACTTTTTTTGGACTCAGGACATCAATAAGTGTATTTCCATCAAAGTTTAGACCTCAAATTTTTGACATGAATCCAATACTTTCTATATATTAATAGGGGAAAGAGAATCATTCGCCCTTAATACCTGATGGATGCTCTTTTTCTTTATCGCTGGTAATTTACATTCATAGATTATTTTTCTATTTTTTTTTTATAAAATTTTTTATAATTTATTTATTATTATAAGCAATTGCCTTTTTTTTAAATATTTCACTTGAATTATTTTAATTTATTCTATAATCAAATAATAATCTAAAAAACGAACCTTGAAATTTATTCAAATCCTTTCTATCTTTCATTTAGGTATTTTTTTATTAAGTAATATAATTTATTTTCATTTTTTTATTTACTTTTACTAAACTCAGATTAAAATTTTTGGTTTTATTACAAAAAATCTTTCATCTTTTTTTCTCTAAGAGAGATCTCTCTAATGACTTCTCCAGATAATTGAATATTTCATGAAATTATGTATCCAAGTGTTACTGTCTATCAAATAAATAAAGATCAAGGATCGCTTTCTTGCCAGTGAAAACTTATACTTTCCTTAAATTGAATTCGATTTTCTATAAACGACCGAAACGAAATGACAAAACTAGATTAATGATATTTTGCGTTTTTTTTTTATAGATACAGTATAATCATATCTTATTATTTTTGAATAACTCGTTGAAATCTCCAGAGACTTTAATGAAAAAAAAAAAAAAAAAAACAATATTTCATTTATTAATTATTAAAAAAAAATCTCTAAGCTTTATTTTAATGATAGCGTGGCCATGTTCCTTTGTAAACAAGGAAATTCTTATCTAGATTGAAAACGTATTCTCAAACTTTTTCGCCGCATTTCACACACTAAATAAATATGTCTAATATTTTTTGTACCTATTTAATATAAAATTTTTCTACCTCGATGAGGATAGGAGTCTGTTAATCGTCATTTCGCTCTCTCGAAACCTTCTTCCAAGTTCTTCTCGAGATTAAATTCATAAGTAACGATATATTGTTTTGTGAAAGGGATAGCGCTCACACTTACCAAGGATTATTTGGTTAGGATTACTCAAGATCAAATAAATTTTTTGCTCAAAGGAAATCCAAAAAATATGGTTTTTTTATGAAATTAAATTATTTATAGTAAGGAAGAAAGAAAAGAGCGATTGCAGCTAGGTTTATTTCGTTTAATAATCACTTCAAGCCGACGTTTCGGTCAGATATACGACCATCATCAGGGCTGAAGCGTGTCAACAAAATTCCCCAAAATGTCGAATGGCACAATCGTATAACTTATTTTTTGCCATTTCATAAGGACCAATAGGTTATGCGAGTCAAGGTTTATTTATTAGTTCTTATGGGTCGTTTTGATAACTTACCTACCCCAACATTAAAATAGCCTCCCTATGGGAAAATACATGGTGTGTGTCCTTCAGCTATTTTAATGTTGAAGGACACACACCATGTATTTCCCCATAGGGAGGCTATTTTAATGTTGGGGTAGGTAAGTTATCAAAACGACCCATTAAGAACCGACCGAAGTTTCTGTTTCGGTTACGGTTTAAGCCAAAAATCCTGATTTCGGTTTTGGTCAAAAAGCAGCCTAAACTTTCGGCCGGCTGAAACTTGAGTTTAAAAAGATGGGATGAGATAAAGACAAAAAAAAAAAAAAAAAAAAAAAAAACTTCGAGTGAGATTCGCTCCTAAAATGATTTTCGCGGCAAGAGGGAAAAAAGTAAAAAAAAAGTACAATGATATTTCGGCCGAAACTAAAGATTAAGACCTAAATTCATTTCGGTTTCGGCTGAAAATCTTGTTTCGGCCGGACCCTAGTTCTTATTATCAAGAGTCGCGGGAGCGACTCGTCGCCGAGCATGTGAAAAGCAAAAGAAAGCAAAGAAACTCTTAATACTACCATTTAGTTGATATTCCAATAGATTCCAATGGCCCATTGCATTTAGATGGACGAGTCGTCCCTAGACTATATTATCAAGAATGATTTTAAATCCTTAATAAAAGATAGGGACGTGAAAAAATTTTTTGAGAAACTTTTCTCTTTCTGGGCGAATATCTCAAAAAGGTTTTAAGATATCGGAGCCAAATTTTTTTATATTAAACTAGAATAAATAAGGATTATTTTGAGCACGAATTCAAAAAAAAATTCCAGTGCCAAACAGAATGGCAGGGGCTCAAAGTTGAGATTTTGCCAATTTCGGAAGGTCAAAAGTTAGTCTCTTATTTTTCCTTTTTTTTTTTTTTTTTTTTTCTTTTTTTTTTCATTCTTTTCTTCAATTTTCAAATTTTTAGACAAAGCTACAGGTTTCCCTGCTGGACCGATTTGGATGAAATTTAAAATACAAATAGGTACTATCAAAAACCCGATACCTTTGATATAAAATTTCATTTTGGATCAAAAGTGACTTTTTGAGAGGTATTCAAAATTTCAAATTTGTCCTATCTTTAACATGGCCAAAAGACAATTCTAACTATTTTGCTCACTGATGACGTCATCTATGAACATATCTATTAATATTAGTAATTTTCATCCCTAATGGAATAAAAAATTTTAGGATAGATCCCTTCAGATAGAAATACAATAGATTAACGTGATAAGAAGTGCTACCAACATAACAAAAATAAAAAACCTAAAATTTTATAAAATTTGGTGAAATCCTATCTTTATCGTTTCGAATGGATACCAAATGATATATTTACATTCTACCAACATAACAAAAATAAAAAACCTAAAATTTTATAAAATTTAGGGAAATCCTATGTTTATCGTTTCGAATGGATACCAAACGATGAATTTACATTCTACCAACATAACAAAAATAAAAAACCTAAAATTTTATAAAATTTGGTGAAATCCTATCTTTATCGTTTCGAATGGATACCAAATGATGTATTTACATTCTACCAACATAACAAAAATAAAAAACCTAAAATTTTATAAAATTTAGGGAAATCCTATGTTTATCGTTTCGAATGGATACCAAACGATGAATTTACATTCTACCAACATAACAAAAATAAAAAACCTAAAATTTTATAAAATTTAGGGAAATCCTATGTTTATCGTTTTGTATTAATACCAAATGATGTATTTACATTCTACCAACATAACAAAAATAAAAAACCTAAAAATTTTATAAAATTTGGTGAAATCCTATGTTTATCGTTTCGAATGAATACCAAACGAAGTATTTACATTCTACCAACATAACAAAAATAAAAAACCTAAAATTTTATAAAATTTGGTGAAATCCTATGTTTATCGTTTCGAATGAATACCAAACGAAGTATTTACATTCTACCAACATAACAAAAATAAAAAACCTAAAATTTTATAAAATTTGGTGAAATCCTATGTTTATCGTTTCGAATGGATACCAAACGATGTATTTACATTCTACCAACATAACAAAAATAAAAAACCTAAAATTTTATAAAATTTGGTGAAATCCTATGTTTATCGTTTCGAATGAATACCAAACGAAGTATTTACAATCTACCAACATAACAAAAATAAAAAACCTAAAATTTTATAAAATTTGGTGAAATCCTATGTTTATCGTTTTGAATGGATACCAAACGATGTATTTACATTCTACCAACATAACAAAAATAAAAAACCTAAAATTTTATAAAATTTGGTGAAATCCTATGTTTATCGTTTTGAATAGATACCAAACGATGTATTTACATCCTACTAACATAACAAAAATAAACAACCTAAAATTTTATAAAATTTGGTGAAATCCTATGTTTATCGTTTTGAATTAATACCAAATGATGTATTTATTTTTTACTGTTTGGAATCCATATTAAAATACCTATTCATGGGATAACTTAATATTTAATAAACAAAAATTATTAAATAATATTTAAATGCAATATTTCACAAAAAGAAGTGAAATCTCAGCCAAAAACATCGGAGATGCAAAAGGGCGCCTCGCATTATTTTTGCCCAGCGTCGAGGTGAAATCAAAAAAATGCGCCTCGCTTTTCTGATTTATATAAAAGCGAGGATATATGAAACAAATAAAATTCTGTAGGGGTTTTATTTAAGTGAAAATATTTCCTCGCTTTTATATAAATCAGAAAAGCGAGGCGCATTTTTTTGATTTCACCTCGACGCTGGGCAAAAATAATGCGAGGCGCCCCTTTTTGCATCTCCGATGTTTTTGGCTGAGATTAATCTCGTCATGAATAATAAAGATTATTACAATGATGCAATCAGGAAGGTCGAACACGTATTTAGGTCCCTTAAAGTTAAGGCCTCTGACCTTGATATGTGTGTGAAATATATACCTTATTATATTAATATAAAAACAGCAAATCTCTCTTTGTTTCATAATTAACCGCTAACATAATTTTAAAACCAAAAGGGAAAAATCTAAAAATCTTTCCGAAAAAGACGCGAAATCTCAGGGCACTGAAAATCCTAACTACCTCTCTGGCGCTGACTGAATTAAATTTAAATCAATTGTATTTACTCAAGTTTTTTTTTTTTTTTTTTTGTATTAGTTTATAGCAGTGGTTCCCAACCTGAGGGAGATCGCCCCCAAGTGGGCGATTTGGGACATCAGGGGGCGATAAATAGGCGAGGGGCGATTGGGGGGCGATGAGTATTCAAAGGGGGAAAAATTATTAGAGTTCTTAACTAAAATTTAAAAGATTAAATCAAAGAGAAAAATCTCCTATTTACAGGATGGTCAGGAAAGACGAGGAAAACCTTTTGACATAAAAATAAAATAGTCTGAAGAGAATTCTAATCTAGAATTGAAACGTCCCAATCTAGAATTGATTAATAATTTTTGTCATTTTTGTTTTCATTAAATAAAGATAGAAGGAAAAAAGATCCATTTTTGTTATTTTCTTCATAAAAATAAAATTATTATTAGATTTTTAAAAGGTTACGCCAGGAAAGAAATCAGACAAAAATTTAATCAATCTTTATCTAATTTTACTAACTACCTATTGTCCTGAGGAAGGATGCGATTTGCGTCCGAAACGTCGGCAATCGAAATTAAAAATTAGATAAAGATTGATTAAATTTTTGTCTGATTTCTTTCCTGGCTTCCACCCTACTCATATTTGAAATTTTCAACATTTCTGTCACTATTTCTGCAAGTGTTGTATTTTTTCACTTTGAAAAGAAAACGTTATCTGAGAAACTTGAGTGATTCACTTGGAAATAAAGTACTTTTTTGTTAAAAATTTTAAATCATGCAATGAAAAATGAAAAGGGGGGCGATAGGTGATAGACAACCTCCAGAAAGGGGCGATGGGCCAAAAAAGGTTGGGAATCACTGGTCTATAGTTCCGGGTGTTTTTTTTTTTTTGGAAACCTCAGTACATCAGTAAAGTACTAGTCCCTTAACTTTCCAAATGACGAAATCAAACAGAATTTATTTTGTATACCGCAAGTAGTAAATATTTAAAATTTGAAAGAAATGTTTAAAGAAGATTTCGAGATAATTGGAAAAAAGTACATCAGACATGGCGGAATCTCATATTGGCACCGGAAATAGGCCTATTATATGTTTAAAATTTAGAGCCGTTTTCGAGAACTGGTGTGCTTACAAATAAACATAAATTACTCGTTTAATAGTATTATAAAATAAGATTTAATTGAATATAATATTAAATCCCCTTTATCTCCCAGGTCAGGAAGCAAGACTTATGCACTAAAATTCTTCATTTTAATATATAAATATATTTAATTAAATTATGAAAATCAGGAGTATTTAGTATTTTTAGATCCGCCTGCTATTATAATTATTTCCGTCGGACTAATCCTTAAGAAGCTATTCTATAAGGGCAACTGGAACCCTCAGAAGTTGACAAGGGGTGGAGCATTGTACGAATAAGGGAGGAGATTAAGAGAATCCGCGCATACATTGGACACAAGACGCAAGCGTAGACGCAAGCGCCGCGAGGTCGTTGCTTCTTCACGAAGTCCGACCTCGTTTCCACCCTCCTCTATTTCCCCCACTCCAAGACCATCGGCACCTGTTTCAATGGTTCAGCCTAGATAGATCCTCTCATTTAGTGTAACGTCGTTCCTCGTACGATACACATCACATAAACTCTTTCTTTTCTTTAACGTTTTTTCTCAATCTCATCATGGTGTGTCGTTCATATGCGTGCTCTTAGTGACTCTACAAAGACAAAATACAACAAAAACATGTCACCGTTTAAGTGCTTAGTTCTTATTTTATGGACAATTGTGTGCCTACAATGCCACTTTACCGGTAAGTCTTTATTTCAAATATAAACAAAAAACATTGTTGTTTATTATAATGTTGAATAAAACATGAAATTAATTTTCAATAAAAAAATGATTATTGTAATATTTAGTATTATATTTCGTTCATTTAAATCAGACCGCTGAGAGGGGGTGGAGAAAACCAGGGCATATACCGTGTGGGCCGGTATTTTGTATAGAGAGAAAACATGGTGTTAAAATTTTAAATATTGTTCTTGAATTAAAATTTATTCATTTAGGGGGAGGAGGGATTAACTCTTGGATCATCCCCCCCCCCTCCCCTCCCCCCCCGAAAAATTTATTTATTTATTATAGAATATTGTAGACGCTGGTCTTTAAATCATTTTTTTCCCTTCACACTCACACACACATATCCATACACACAGTCTTCGGCAACTCAGGCCCAAGGGCGGATACAAGGGGGAAGGGGTAATTACCTCCCCCCTCCGAGATTTGAGAAAAATATTATTTTTTGGAAATAAAATTTTATTTTTAATATAAATACTTAAAATAGGTTTATTATTAAAACATCTATTACCCCTATTATTTGGACCCTGTTACGCATTAGTGTGTCAAGTGCCAGCTACCGCGTTTTGAGAAAATTAACATTAAAGTTTTTTGTTTTCATTAGATTATATATAATTTTTGTTGTCAATTGTGCAAGTAACATTAAATATAAATTTTTTTAGGACATATTTCATAAAGTATACTATTAATTATAGCATTTGAAACAATATTCAGTGCTTAACTCAATTTTTAATTTTTTCTGGCGCTTGACACACTAATGCATAACATGGTCCATTTATCCGTGCAAAATCAAAACATCAAAATTATTAACTTTATTTTAAAAAAAGCCTCATATATAAAATTCTTCATTTTAAACCTTTTTTACTTTTTTCCATAGACCTGTTCTTAGTTAGCCTGGGCTGTTTGCTAAATATTCCTAGACAAGTGTGCATTGTTCACTCCCTAGTATCTCTGGGACAATTAATTATTAGTTAGTTGTGTTGCCTACCTTCCAGCAAGCAAAAACGAATCCCATGCTAACATAGGCGCGCTTAGGCGCCTAGGCGTAGCCATAAATTTTTGATGGAAGGGGGGGGGTTTCAAAACATTTTTTTCAAACATTAGAAAAATTTAAGATTATTTTAGGGCATAAATTTATAAATCATTTCTAAAGTAAATTATAATATTTTACTTTCTCTTACCCTATATGAAAAATAATTTGTATTATAGAGCTTAAATATCTAGTCATGGCTTGGGTTCCAAGGGGAGGGGGTTTAAACCCCCAAAACCCCCCTGGCTACCCCTAACAGGTCCTTTTGAGTAGAGAAATGGATAGCTTTTCATCATTTGCCAGTTCTTTGCTCCCAGTTCTCAGCGATAAAAATTATTTAACAATTTAAAACATTCCAATATATAAAAAACAGCGCGCCGCGGCGTCTAGCCTTAGATGCCGAAAATTAATTAAAATTGTTTAGCGTCGTTTTTTTTTACGGTATTCGCCTCATGTAACCAACTCATTAGCATGTAAACTTTTGTCAAATACAATAATAAATCAGCATTTAAATTCTTAAGTGTCATATTATATTATACGTATTGTCTATAGGTGATGTCTAATTTATTTCCAACTTGATTTGATATTCATTTCTTTCCTTGTTTAGGTGATTCTCGTAACTACAGTTATCTCTCTTCACCTTCTCATTTAAATATCTTCTTTTTTTTAGGATAGATACTCCTTCTTTTCGTCTATTATTATACACACGTAAATCTCTGAACCATTCAGAATGCAAATTAGTAACATTTTTGGTATAAAAATAAAATGCCGATTATATTTATTGACTTTATAATTTCCATTAAATATATAATCAGCTGTCTGTTTGTCCCACTTAAAAAGTATACTTCCCATTAGAAAAAAAATTTTATATTTAACAAAAATAATTTCATCCCACATTTTTTTTCCGAGAGAGGAATTAATTTTTGAAAATATTTAAATGTTGTTTGCTTTGCTAATTTCACAGTTCATTAGTTAAAGTGGAAACATGCATATAATACAATATTTAAACAAAGATTTATGGATTATGCATTAAAATTTTCTTTGAAAACTTAAGCTATGGATTTGACCTTATATGATGTATGCCTTTATGCCTGGAAATTTAGTTAATCAGAGCTAAAATAAACTTCAGGACAGAGCAGCTAAATCTATTTTATTATTAGCCGTACTAACTGACGTTTCGGATAATTGTCTAGGCCATCTTCAGACACGAAGGCAAGACTAGTTAAAAATACAATCATCGCATAAACAGTGGCTCACGAGCAAATTTCTTCGTTATGTTAATGCAGTTGATATTATATTTTCAATTATTCCCGACAACAGGTTCAGAAGATGGCCTAGACAAGTAGCCGAAACGTCAGCTGGTGCGGCTAATAATAAAATAGATTTTACTGCTAAGTCTTGAATTTTTTTACTCTACTTCAACCTTTACTTTATTTACATTCATTTTTGTGGTTCGGAAGAGACACAAAATCCGGGAGAATTTTACCATTTATGCTAAAAACATGGGCGTAACTAGTGAATTTGGCTGGGGTGGGGGCCATGGGACCAGCCATCCTACGGGGGGCCTGGAAACCCCCATATTTTCTTGGGGCAGGGAGTTAGCTTTCTGGGGGGGGCACGAGCCTCGGGGGGACCTCCCTCCCCTAGTTACGCCCATGGCTAAAAACAGGAGAAATTGTAAAAGATACAAATAAGTTCCTTATTTATAATTTCGTGAATCATAAAAAATTTCTAACACTTACAAAATCCCTGTTAACGATGATAAATTCATTTAATATTATTCATATTTATTATCATTACTTAATAATTTACTTTTCGGCACCCTCATATTATTAATGAAGCAATAACATTGCAAAAAAAAGAATCATCAATTCAAGCTTATTTTAAGTGTAAAGATCTTAACAAAAAAATCAGCATTAATTTCGTTACGCCTATTTACAATTTAAGCTCTATAATAAAGTGAAGACCATTTTTGTTTCCAAAATCAAGACCACCACACCATAAAAAACTGTTTAATAAGTGTAATGAAAAAATCTGGTCTGACTGATCCCACATCACACAACTTTCTTTTACATTCGATAATTGAAAGTTGTGTTCTATGCTTGGCACATCAGAATTTTTGTGTCAACATATAATTCGTTTTCATCAATTTTGAGAAAATTAAAAAAAAAAAAAAAAAAAAAAAAATGAAAAAGCACTTCAATAATGTACTGGTACTCTGGCTGATTTTCTTTAAAGGCTGCTTTTATACTTGTATTTTGTTAATTAAAATTAAATATACAAATTAAACACTAGGTTATTTGATTCAAAGGTTAAAAAATTAACACTTGATACGTATTTCGACAATTACTTGTCATCATCAGAGTGATTAGTATTAGAATGTAATCACTTCTGATGATGACAAGGAAATTGTCGAAATACGTATCAAGTGTTAATTTTTTAATTAATAAAACCTTTGAATCAAATAACCTAGTGTTTAATTTGTATATTTAATTTTAATTTACAAAATGTTTCAACGAGAACCAACGGTCGAAAGTTTAAATCTTATTGTATTTTGTATATAAAAGGCGATTGTCTCTCTGTCTGTATGTAAACGCGATATCTCAGTAGATCAAATTTGACGGGGGAGATGTCATTAAATAGATATTGATCTGTAGTTTTTCAACATGTATTTTGTTTTGCATTGGCTTAACAGCTGGTCTTAAATATAAAATCTCAACTCATTCCCTTCTACATATTCAGACACACAGAAAAAATAGTCTATATATTTTATTAATTTTATCTGTAGGTAGACCTATGACTATAATGACAAATTGAAGGACAGTGCAGCTAAGCGTTATTTCATTTATTTATTTATTTTTTTTATTTTTTTTTTTTTTTCAAATAAATAATAATATATTTATTGACTTCGCCCCTCCCTATTCAGGGTTTGGGGATTTTTACATTAAAAGTTGCATAAATTTCATAATTTTAAATACATATTTTAAATACTTGAAATTGAAATGAAAGTTTATTCGGGAATCTTCTCTTCTTTCATTTATTTTACTCTCAGATATTGAAATTCATATTTATTATAACGCCCCTAGTGGTAATTATTCATTCAATTTGCATTAATTTAGTTTGATTTTATGTAAATCCTTAATGAATTGTTCTGATGGTAACTCTGAAGATGGTCTTAAACAGGAGCGAAACCTCAGCCTGAGGAGGAAATAAATGAAATTACGCTTAGCTGCACTCTCACTAATTTCTCATCATATCTACAAACAAT